>PVIA01011686.1:0-42800 GCA_004024845.1 Tonatia bakeri
GCTGAGCGTAGATCTGAAACGCTTCCACCCTCCGCAACAATGGTGACTAGGTGAGGTGATGGATGTGTTGACTAACCTTCCTGGGGTGAGCATTCTTTTTTTTTTTTTTTTTTAAAGATTTTATTTATTTATTTATTTTTAGAGAGGGAAGGGAGAGGGAGAGAGAGAGAGAGAAACATCAATGTGCGGTTGCTGGGGGCCATGGCCTGCAACCTAGGCATGTGCCCTGACTGGGAATCGAACCTGCGATGCCTGGTTCGCAGCCCGCGCTCAATCCACTGAGCTACGCCAGCCAGGGCTGGGTGAGCATTCTTAATATATACATGTAAAAAATCAACGTGTTTTGTTTTCATTGTCACTCAGGGCATGTGTTTTCTGATTTTCTTTGTGATTCTCCCCACACGTTATTTACTGAGGCACATGGGTGTATTAAAGGTTAAAACAGAATTCAGAGATAAAAATGATACACAGCTTGCTGATGGGGCTAATCCCTGGGCGGGGTGGGGGGTGGAAACCGGGTGGGGAAATAGTAGATAGCAACAGTGCTCACCAACAGTTCCGCTCTCTTCTCCCTCTGAGCTGTGAGAGGGTTACACTCTACAGCCCTTTGAAGCCAGACGTGGGCAAGGGACTTGCTAGCCAGTGAAGCATGGGCAGAAATGACACGTGTCATGGAGAGCTTGTGCCTCGTTCCCTGCACAGTGACCCCTGAAGTCTCTCACTGAGGCCACCCATTGGCCTGGGTTCCTGAGGGACTACAAGGAATCCAGCTCTCTCCAGTCAACCTCACTGGGCACGCGGAGTGGGAGGGAAATGGATCTTGCTTGCTGAAAGCTGAGATCTGGGGAGTGTTTGTTACTACTGCATAACCTAGACTTTCCTGACTGCTACAGGGAGCTTTGATTGTATTTGTAAGTTTCTGTTTATCACAGATCTAAAGATTTATGTTTTAATGTTTTTAATCCTCACCTGAGGGTGTGTTTATTAATGTTAGGGGGTTGGGGAGAAAGAGAGAATGACTGGGATTCCACCCCGCAACCTTTTGGTGCACGGGATGATGCTCCAGCCCACTGAGCCACCGGCCAGGGCTCTTTTTTAAATTTTTAACATGGCTAGTTGGCATATGAGTGTTTTGTCATCTGACTTGCTATAATTTCTGTATATCTTGAGAATTTAATTTTTAAAAAAAGCAGTATGAGTGGAGGTGAGGAGGCAGAGAGGAGGAGGAAGCTGGCGTGACAGGCTCCTCTATTCTGCCCCCATGTTGATTTCCCATCGTTCCTTTGCACTGGGGCAAGTCAGGGGAGGTGGCCCCACCGTTTCTCCAGCCTCGGCATCGTGAAGGGACGGGTGCTTCTCTCCGCCACCGTACTTGGCCACACCACTCGGCACCATCTGGTACCTTTGATATTTATTTGTATGTTTATTGTCCCTCACCGCTTAGAAAGTAAACTGCTTAAGAACAGGGACTTGATTGTATAACTCCAGTGCCTAGAACTATGCCCAGCTCACTCACTACCTGTTTATTAAATGAACTTGGTGAAAGGTTGCTGTCTCTGCCCTGAGAGGACAGGGACCCTGTCTCCTCCCCATTCCACATTCCTTCTCACTTGCCCTTCCCCCAGCGCAAACACACCGAGGGGTGAGGGCAGGGCAAACAGCCCTTTACTCAGAGGTGCTGGTAGATAACTTGTTTCTGTGCCGTGTGTGTATGTGTGTGTGTTTCTGTCTGGGGATGGGATGAGGGGAAAGGGGGTCTTCTTCTATTCCATTCCCCGCCCAGGTAAGAAGGTCTGCAGAGGCTGGAGCAGGCAGTGCACCCCCCGCCCCTCCGCGCCCACCAGGGGTTCCCGCAGCCTCAGGGAGGAGCCTGGAGCAGGCTTCCCCCGGCAGATGCTGGGAACATGGGTCCCCAGCCTCAGAAATTCCTTGGCCACCTGGGCATGGAGACACTCTGGCTGCACCAGCCCACGCAGCAGCCTGAATTCCTGTAATTAGACGTAATGACACACGCGGAGCTTCCAGCAGCTCCTGCTCTAACGACACAACGCCTCGTGGCCCATCTCAGGGGCCAGCAGGCTCTAATTAGGTCTGGCGCCAACAGGTGGGAAAGCCAAGGGTGAAGCAGCAGGGAGAGGACCCTGGCCTTGTAGTTCATCAGCCTGTGTGCCAAGTCCAGGTCGGCTCCCGTGTGACTGACTGTGAGGCTTTGGGCAAGTCAATGCATTTCTCCGGGCTCTCATTTTCCCATGTCTGAAATGGGCGGTGACTGCGTCCCACACAGGGCTGCTGTGACGAGTGGGAGTCCTCTTCTCTGGGGGCTCTGCCTGCAGGGTGGGGCCCAGGCCGGGGTGGACCAGGTCTGCGTTCTGGGGAGGGTGCTTTCTCCAAAGGTCCATGGGAGGACCACTGCCCCATATGACCAAATTGACTGATTTTTCCGAAAACTCGTTTAAGACATAGTCTTTTTTATTATATTCAGTATACATTTTTCTAATGGAGGTATTCCCTTCCTAGTAGCGTTTCAGGGATTATTCAGTTTGGCCCCAAACCTAAGACATTTTTTTATTCTTCTAGTGCATTTCTTCTTCTTAAATAACATCCCATGAATATTTCTTTTTAGTATCACATGGGAAATTTTCACTTTAGATTGATTTTTTTAAAATCCCTTAGAAAGTAATTTTCTGTTTTATCAGCATTTTAGCATGTAGGGGATACTTTTGCAGACTGTTGCTAAATAGTCAAGTCTACAAATTGTCTAAATTTACTGTTTGTTCAAAATGTGTTTCTTTCCATTGCATTGTTCTGTTTTGATTTCAGCTGCTATTAAGTTTCTACGTGCACTTTGGTCTGCCCTCTGCTCTGTCTCTGCCCCCACCTCCCAGGCACTGGCTTTTAACGAAGACACACGGCAGTTGCCTTTTCATTCCTTGGGAAACAGAATGCTTACACTGTTACTTCTTAATGTTTGCTTTTAGATACAATCTACCGGCTCCCTAATTTGGAAGACAAGCATTTCCTTTCCACACACTCTTTCTCCCTGCTTCTCCTGCTGCCATTTTCCTTGTGATGTTTTGGTAGACAAATATTTCAGGGTTCACCATGTGACCATGTAAATATTATCAGCAGCCCAGCCATGTAGAGAATTATGCTGATGTTTACTTGTTGTCTTTCTGTTTTCCCCAGAATTATTAATGTTCTTGTTCTGTTTGTTCACTTGTTTGCTTGGTTGGGGTCTAGGTGCCATCCCCAACTTACCCCAAACCCTCCCCCAGGACTTGAGGTCCTCGGGCACCCCTTCTGCCTCCTCCCCCCCCCTTTTTGGAAACATTCATCAAGGAGCCTTCTTTACACATTTATAACGTTGTCTTGCATGGAATTAAAAAATAATTCTGTCTGAAAATATTTCAAGTTAAGACACCGCATTCGGTTTTCGCCGGCTGCTCCCGAACCCCGCAGTCTGGTGTGGATTTGGTGTAAACTGCACCAGAGGCGCCCCAAGCGCCCATCCGGGTTCCATCGCTCCAGCCTCCTTCCATCTAAAACGCTCCACCTCGCCTTGATTTCCACACTCGACGTTCTGAAGATAACAGGGCAGTTGCTTTGCACAATGTTGCTCAGTTTCTGTTTGTCTGTTTCTGCGTGATTATACCCCGATGACAGGCGTCGGGCAGAGACGTCGCAGGAGTGACGTTGTGCTTTCTCATTCCTCCTCTCAGGTGCCACACAACTCTGATCTGTGGGCACTGGGGGTGTTGACTGTGACCAAGGCACCCCGTGGTGGCTATCTCCCCTGTCTCGGTGCTTTGCCGAGGTGCTTATGCCGTGCCTAGCAGGCAGAAGTCCCGTGTGTGGAGACGCCGTAGCGCTGTGTGAATGTCCCGTCTTCAGTCCATTCACACCACTCGTCTCAGCATCCACTGGTGTCTCCTACCTGAAGTCATCATTATCATGATAGTGGCCAAAAGGCGATGTTGTCTCTTTATTGTTTGGCATGCTACTGTAAGGACCTGCATTTTCCCTGTCCGTTTGTTCGTGTGTTTGTTTATCACGGTATGGAGTCACAGATTCTTACTTTATTCAGTGGGCTGGGATCCATTACAGTAGTTCTCTATTTCCATGTGCCCATGACATCAGATTTGGGCAGAAGAAGCTCCGTCCAGCTGGCTCCTGCACCACCCTCATTCTCAGGGCGTTTCTTTACTTTCTGACACAAGGTGTTCCAGGCTCGTCCCGCACTCTCCCTGGCCCAGCCGGGAGTCACCCATCCCTCCAATGGTCTCGATTACTTTCTAGGGGAGAATGGCATTTTGAAAATGGGCTCTTGGTGCTACGTGTGCTTCTTGCTACTGGAGAATGCTCCCAGACCTTGGTGAGCAGGGCCAGGGGGTGGGAGGAGGGGGGTGCACGGTAGGTCACTCACCTGCTCCATTTCCTCTATGTGTATACGTGTGTACACCTGTCCTATACACCTGTCCTCTGACCCACCCGGCTGCTGAGCCACCCAGCATTAACTCCAACCCCACAAGGGCCACCATGCCTCCCCCTGCCAGGACCGACCTAATGACTTTCAACTGAAAAACTGAGAAAGGAGGGTGGATAGGAAGAAAGGTAAGAAGGGAGAGAGAGGGGAGGAAAGGAGAGGGAAAATAGGCCAGCAGGCACAGGATGCTTTCTAACAGCTTTAGATTTCTGGGATTTTTCAGGAATGTTCACATTCTCTCTATCCTTCTGTCCTGATGCTGCCTCTGGAAAGAACTGGAATAAACAGTTAAGTCTGCGGGGGAAGAGTGGACCGTGCCCTGGGCTAAGCTGCAGGTCCCGGAGGTGGAGAGGGCCTGTGGGCCCTAGACCCTGGCTTCCCACGGCCCTCGAAGGCTGGCCAATCCATCTCATGCATGCTGTTAGAAACTTTATAAGCTCCTGAGTTGGGGGCTTGGCAAACTGATCCCTTGATGGACCAACTCAGCCACGGTGGGGGTGAGGGGTGAAGGGTGGTCCCTACTCAGACTCTGGTCCCCCTGGTGCACCCAGAGTAGCTCTGTTAATCTGCACTAGAGCAATTGGGCTTCTGTGTGATCTTTCTTTTGACAAAGGTTCAGAAAAAAGACGGAGCCTGGGGACAAGCCCTCTTGTGCCTCCAGTTTGCTGTGTGGCCCCAGGCAGCCTCCCTGCCTTTTCTGGGCTTCAGCTCCCCACCTGGGAGCGGAGAGATGGGGCGTTAAGCTCTGTGCATCTCTGCTCAGGCACGTGGTCCATACAGCTGGGGACCGATGGAGTACTCTTTGGCCATCAGTTGCCGAGGGCAGGGAGAGAGGAGACACCTTCCCTTCCCTCTCCCAGAGAAACAGGTTGGCTGGCTGGGCCGGGCCTGCAGCCAAGAGGAAATGGAGACAATAAGCCAGAGTCACCCCAGCCAGCGAGGGCAGGTTGTGCAACTTCCGCTCAGCGCCTGCCAGCAAGACTTTGGCCCCAGGACTCCGAGCTCTGGGCAGCCCTCATTCCTCCCCTAGGACCCAGACCACCCAGCTTAGGGGATGGCGGGGGGGGGGGGCAGCGGGCAGGGTACTTTCTTTGTCCCAAGGGCAGCCAGGTGGCTCCAGGTTCCCTAAGAAAGGCCCCACGGAAAGGAGTCAGAGCACATGGCTGCAACGGGACAGTGGAGGAGGACAGCCTAGGGGAGGCTCTGTGTATGACTGAGCGTGTGCCTGAGTCTGCATGTGGGTGGTGGCGCATGTGAGTGCGGTGTGGGAAGCTGTGCCTGCGGCCGTGGTCATCCCCTCGGTCGCCTGCACAGGGGCAACACCAGAGGGGTGTCTGGATGCTGCTCTGTGCCCACGTGGGTGCTGGGGATAAACATTCCAGTCTGTCAGGGTGTGACGTGTGTTCACACGTGTGAGGGCACCTTAGTGAGCTGATGTGTGTGTTAGCTGTATGCAAATGTGTGTTATGGGGCATGTAGCACACTGCAGGGGATATTGTGCACATGGGTATAATTCCATGGGGGCATGTGTAACTATGAGTGTGCACCGATGAGTGAGCATGTGAGCATGAATCCATGTACATGCATGTGCATTGGTGGGTGGGCATGTCTGCCATTGGGGGTTCGTGTGTTTATGCCTGTGTGAGCCCCAGTGACTGAGCCTGTGGTCTCTGTGGGGGTATAGCGGTATGTGGACATGTGTGACATGCATGTGAGTGCATGTAAAGTATGGCTGCTCATTTATATGCTGGTATAGGTCATGTGTCCCTGGGGCCTGGAGCCAGCTTGTCACGTGCATCACCCCTGTTGATCCTACCAACCTGTCAATGATTCAGCATGTTTCCAGCAAGTCTATTCTGAGTCCTAATTTCCTACCTATACTGGAGGGTGAGGCTGGATGGGGGGAATTCTAGGTTCCTCCTACATTTGTGAGGGCCTATACCCCAAAGAACATGCAAATATGGAGAAACTGAGAGCCCAGAAATCCTAAGATTTACCTTGGTCTCTGGGTGAAGGGGCAGGAGGCTTCAAAGTGACAGAAAAAGTCAGGGACCCTGAGCCCAAGATGGAGCACACCCAGGAAGGGCTGGAGACCCGTCATAGCCTCCCATCTGGCCAGCCTCCACCTCGGCCTGGAGGTAGGGGACTGGCTGAACGACCTCTGCCCAGGGTTCTGGAAGAGAAGAAGGGAGCCAGGAGGCCACAGCATAGGCGCTCCACCATAGGCGTCCTGGGCCGGAGAGAGAAATGGAGGAGGTGGCGACGCTGCCTTCCAATGGTCAAATCACAGCAGGAGCCACCTTGGGGAATGGGTGGTTTTGTAGGAGCTAAAGTCACAAAGATTTTCCAGTGCTGGAAAAATGGCACCCCACCCCCACCTCCCACTTCCCACTAAGCAGAGAGTGAGAGAAATTCTCTGGCCTCTCCTCTCCTCCCACCCTCTCATCTCCCCGCCAGGGTTTCCCGTCGGCCCAACCCTAGCTGGACGCCAGTGGGCAGAGGAGCCTGGGAAAGGCAGCTCGCAGGAGATGGGCCGTGCCTTAGGAAAGGAAACAACAATGGCCAGTACGGTCTCCCATGATGCACTCTGCAGGGGCTGAGAACTTGGGAAAAGCAAAGAAATACTTGGCACCGTCCCCAGGACTGTGGATATGATTAACTTTTGATAAAAGAGTTTAATGGATTGCACATGCGCGAGCGCACGGTTCCCAGCGCCACGTGCTCCCAGAGTGTGGTTTCATGTGGTCCCCACCACGGCCCCACAAAATCAGGACAAAGCTTCCTGTGCTGGAGTGGAGGAAACAGAAGCTTTCAGAAGGAAGTGGCTTCTCCCGGGCCCCACAGCTGCAAAAAGGCTCACACCCATGTCAGCGTGACTCCAGGGACCTGGAGCCTGGGAGAAAGCGCTAAGTCAGTCTGGAGTCGGCTGCTACAGTTGAGAGCAGATGCCGACTCCCAGTCTGGGCTGGAGGCCCTGGGTAAGGTTCTGAAAAGGAGAGAGGTGTTAACCGGGCGAGGCCAGCTGGGGAGACAGCTGGTGGTGGTGAAACCTAGGAGCCTCCTTGGAGGGGTTAAGAGCAGGACTTGAGTGCCCAGCAGCCCGGATCCCATCCGCCCTGCCGCGCCACTTGTGTGCCTGGATCTTCCTGCACGGTGGCTTCCTCATGTGTCAAGCGGTGTAATAGTGAGAGTAGTGCCCGTTTCACAGGACTGCTGTGAGAACTGAAAGTTGCATATTTGCTGCTATTAGGTGTTGCTTTTATTTCCGTTTCACAAGTGAGGAGCCTGAGGCTCCAAGAGGTTAAGTCAGTCAATGAAGACAGCACTGCTGGGAAGGAAATGTTGCTGAAGTCTGCGCCGAGTCCAGGGCCCTCTCCAGCACCCCTTCATTCTCTGCCTGTCCCGTCCCCCCACCCCCCACCCCAGGACTCTTGGCCCACCCTCTTTGATCCACGTGACTCGCCCCACTGTCACATCAATTCTCTCTCCTCTTGTCTAGCTCCATGCTGATAAGCCACCTCCTCAGGCAGCCTCCAGGCCTGGGGGTGCCACCGGCTTCCTGCTGTGGCTGATCTCTGGGCAGTGGCACCATCCTCCCCCACCCGTTCTGCTGCCCTGGAGTAACCAGCCCCTGTATTAACTTCCCTCTGTCTGAAACTCAGAGTATTTCGAGATGCTGCTTGGTATAATAGTCACCATTTCTGGAGGTTTCCTTGGACCAGTCTCTCTTCTGTGTGCTTTTCATATGTTAATCTATTTAATCAGAGGGTCCTACTGATCTTGGGGCCAGGCACCTTTACCCTGCTTTACAGAGGAGGAAGTCAGGGGTCTGGAGAGGGAGACCCATTTGCCTGAGGTCACACAGCCAGTGAGGTGCACAGCCCAGAATCCAAGTCAGGAGGTTCAAGGCCAGGCCCCACCTCCAACCAGTGAATCAACTGCCTCACTTGCCTGTAGCCCTCATGACTGCCAGGTGACCTCTGTGGCATCAGAGTCCCTGTTTGTCTCTCTCCGGCATCTCCTGCCCACAGTCTCTTCTCCAAGCTGAAGACTCCGGTATCTGAGGACGGGCCAGGAGGTGGTCTCAGGCCTCTGCATTCAGGCGTCCTCCCAGGTCTTCCCCGGGGAAGGCTCCTCTTTCCCGTGTCTCTCCCCCTCCACACAGTTTCTCCCACGCTGCTCCCTGCTCCTGGCACCGGTCCCCTCGCAGGAGCCTTGATGACTCACCATGGGGCACTTTCACTTCCTTCTCTGCAGGAGGCTTTGACCTGCTTGCCACAGCTGCAGAAAGGAGCCTCCCACTTGGGGGGCTTGCAAGGGCATGAGGGGTGGCTGCAGACCCTACTGGGCGCTCAAGGCGCAGGCCTCTGGGGCTGCAGTGCTGCCTCTGGAGAGCGGGGTGGCAGGGGAGCCTGGGCCTCCTGGCAAGACACTGCCCGAGCTAAACCCTGTCCGAGTGTCAGTCACCCCCAGCACCTCCACAAGCTGGCACGCAGGGAGACTGAGAATTTGTGAGCTAGAGTCACGCCTGTCATACTTCGTGATGGCATTGGAGGGACCCATCATTCGTTCACTCGACCAATCTGTCCTGGCTGTCTATGTACCAAACAGTCCCTAGTGTAACAAGAAGCCAAAGCTCATTCTCTGGCCGTGAGGACCTCACAGTTGACAGTGATGGTTGTTTGGGTTAAGGGGGCAGATTTATAAACAGAAAACCCAAGTAGGAGAAAAGAAAATCCAACACAGTAGGGAAGACTTGGAGATACTTCTGAGGTCCGTTCACACAGTTTATCAGAAATGTTTATGCAGAAATGCTTCCTCTTTACAACCTGGCTTCCTCTCTCCCCTTAGAGCACTCTGTGGCTCCCAGCTACTCCAGGATGTAGGTGAGAACAAGGCTGAACATTGACACCTCAGTGTGGCATCCTTGGTGTTGTGTAACTCCAGGGACACTGCTCATATCCTAGTCTAAGAAGACAGCACCTGGTTCTGTGATTCAGCTCTGGAGTCAGGCTTGGGTTACACTCCTGCCTTGGCCATGTTCTGATGGTATGACCTGGAGGAAGTTGGTTATCTTCTCTGATGTGGCTTACTCATCTGTAAAATGCAACTATTGACAGAGCCACCACGACATCATGTTTTTGTAAGAATTCAATAAAATCACCCATGCAGAGCACCTGGCTCTCTGTAAACATGAGGCGCTCCGTGCGTGCCAGCTGTCACACGGAGAAGTGCTACTTATGATAAGGGTCTCTGTGCACCTGGTCCTGCTCGAGTGCCTGCGTGTCGGTGGGGGGGGGGGGCGGCGGCGATTAGGGGAGGCTTCCCAGAAAAGGTGACATTGGTGTTGGGCCTTAGAAGAGAAGGTGGGAAAGAGCATTCCAGCCAAAGGGAAAAGGTCAGGCATGGTCATGGAGTGGGGTGTGTTTGGAGAGGCAGAGGAGTCAGGTCAAGAGTGGCCTGGAAGAGTTCTCCAGCTTGGCCCGAGCTGCCTGGGCCCCTAGCTGGGGCCGCTGTTGTGTCTGGGTGGGTGGGGGCTGCCCAGCTCGGTCTCCACACTGCTGGCAACAGTTTCAGCCTGCTCACCCTCTGCCCCCTCCTGTTTCCCTGCCTCCACTTCCTTCCTCTGTGCAGACCACAGAGGCATTTCAGAGGAAGCTGCTACTTATTTTAGCAGCGATCCCTGGACACCCCCACCCACAGCCGCCCCTGCGCCTAGGCCCCTGCAGAGGCCCCAAGTCATTCTCTGAGTCATCTCCTGCCCTGCAGCAGACCTAGGAGCCCTGGTGTCGGAGCTGGGGGACCTGGTTCAAGGCCAGCTCCAGCACTGACTTGCTGTGTGATCTCCAGGCCCCTCCGCCCTCCAAGCCCTGGGTCCTCATCTGATGCAAGCTTTGGGTAGAGAACAGGTAGAGGTGGTCCAGTTGGAAGGACCTGAGACAGTGTCTCACACAGGTCGGGCCTGGGGGTGGAAGCTTATACTTCAGAGACCTATCTTTAAGAAAAAACAGAGTCACAAATACTAACTTGCTTAGGAAAGCGAACCACTATTTAGAAAGGGCCCGTGCAAGTGAGGAGCCTGAAGATTAAGGTTCTTCATTGCCATGGCAAATCCGCCTTTGGAGACAGTCCCCAAAGTTCTCGGGAAATGGTGGGGAAACTGAGGCCCAGGGGGCAGATGCTAGTGCCCAAACACAGTCACCCAGCCGGCAAGGGGCAGCCTAGGATTTGAACCCAGATTTGTCACAAGTCAATGCCTATGATTTACCCAGTATTCTCGACCGCCTGTCACAGCCCCACTGGGGTGGGCAGGGCATTGGGGAGGAGGTAAGAGAGACAGAGAGAAAGAGGGACTGAGAGACTGAGGGACAAGGAGCAGGGATAGCACAGTGTGCGGAGAACTCGGGCACCACAGCCAAACAGGCTTGGATGCAAGTCCCAGCTCTGCCCCTTTCTGGCTGTGTGACCCTTCCACACCTCGGTGTCCTCATCTGTGACATGGGGAGAGGCAGAGCAGTTGCAGGCACTCGGCAGCAGCTGGCACGCGGCAGAAGTCCATTCTAAGCCACACCGGTGATAACAATGGCTAACACCTGCCTAGCGCTCACCTCATGCCAGGCACAGTTCAAAGTACAGCAATTTAAATGTTACATCAGCTCCACACAACAACATGGTGAGGTAGGGGCTATCATCACCCCCATGTTTTAGATGAGGAAACTGAGACCCCAAATCCATGCCAGGCTCAGGGTTGGGCACCAGGGATGCAGCTGTGACACAGACATTGTCTTTGTTCTTGAGGAGCCCAGCACTGTGGGCCAGAGGTGTCAGCGTGTGCGTTACTGGAACCCGTGATGGGTGCTGGCAAGTGTAACATCTGGGGCCCCAGGAAGTCCCCAGGGAGCAGAGTGGGAGGGGGATTCCTTTGGACCCAAAGCCTTGGTGCAAAGACCTGATGGATTTCTAAAGGGATTTTCCAGCTGGCTGCAGGGGAACAGTATTTCAGGCAGAGGGAATAGCACAAGCAAAGTCAGGGAGGTAGGAGAGAGCTTGTGGGGAAGGGGAAGGAGCCAGGACTGTGTGGATCTGGGGGTGTGGCTGGGAGTAGTACAGGTGAGGCTCCTTGGGTTTCAGCTGCCCAGCTTCACTCCTGCTGGGGATGTGTCTGTGAGGGGTGGGGGCAGGGGCCTCAGTCAGAGGCGCTGGCCTTTGTATCAGTTCTTGGGCTGGGAAGTCCTTGGCTGCCACCCCACCTGCCCTTCCAGCTTAGACAGCTCAGGGGCCTCTACCAGTCCTGCCAGGGGCGTGGGCCTCAGAGTTACCCCACCAACCAGCTTCTGTCCTCCCCAGCCAAACAAAGCTCACCAACCTCCACGTGTCCATCCACGTGTCTGTCCATCCGTGAATCCATGCATGCAACATTTGCCTGGAACAGATGCTGGCTCATGCACTGCCCATGTCCCCTCGGTCTGCCTCTGAGGTCCCCTGCTGTGCTGTGACTGCCCCCGCCCAGCTCCCACCTCTCCACTTCCCTGCCTGGAACTTTCCACGGTGCCACAAGGAGTGTGTCCCACTCCTTACAGGACACGCACAAATGCCAGGACTGGCAATGACCTGGGACAACCCTCACCCAGTGAGGGGTGGTGGCCATCGCTCTGGGGACAACTCTAGGCACGTTCCACAGAGTCCCTCAGTGGCTTCCTGGTGGGACTGAGTCCCAAGGGCCCACTGAGTGACCTGACACCCACTCTCCACTCCCCCACGTGGGCCTCCTGTGATCACCCACCAGTGCCTGTCACCTACCCCAGCTCCCTCATTCACCTGTTCGTGAGTTTGTCCACACAGCCAGTGCTCATGGTGCCCTGCTCTGCCGGACCTGGTATGAAAGGGGCAGGCACAGCCGTGCCCTTGAGAGTCCATGAGGTTGTGCAGCTGGACACGGGCTCCTGAGACCGTGGCCGAGTCCCCAGCCCTGCCAGCTGAGCTGGGGCAAGCGGTGGGTAAGTCCTGAGCTAAGCTACTTCCTCCTCATGGTCCCCCACCCTTGGCTCCCTCCTGCATGTAACTTTCCAAGGAAGTTCCAGCAGCCTGTGCCATGTCAGGAAGGAAGGAAGGAAGGGAGGGAGGGAGGGAGGGAGGAAAAAGTTAACACTTGTGCTCACAACACATGAGCTGCTTTATGCTCATTAAACCCATTCATCTGCCCAGCAGCGCACTGATGTGGAGACTCCTAACCTGAACTGCATTTTGCAGATGGGAAACTGAGGTGCCAAGTGGTGGTATAGGGAGCTAGAAGCAGAGCTGAGATGGGGATCTGGGGGGCTGACCTTGGAGCCTGTGCTTAGCCTCTTTGCTTTACTGTTCAAGGAAGGAGAGGGGGAGGGATGGAGGAGCGCAGTCAGCTTGATGCGGGAGAAAGGACTCAAATGCCCATGAGGGCCTGGGAGGAGGAGGCAGGTCAGCACAGAAAAACACGTCTGAACACGCAGCTCCAACCCACGCACAGATCCACATATGCCAGGTGTGCACAGGTCTACAGAAAAATGTACGTTTAGCCAATGCATATGTATCCATGTAAGTGTGCAAATGCACACGTGCTCCACACACTCAGGAATTCATCTATACACATGTACCTGCATCTGGGCGTGCACAGGCTGCCACACATATGCACATGTGCACATGTGAACAGGCATCCCTGTGCATGGATATTCACAGGTAGAGGCACACACACACACGTGACCTGTTTGCACCCATGCATGGCTTGTCACCCGTGGGCATGCCCACAGTAACTCACATTCGTGGGCCCTCACTCACACCGCCACACACAAATACAAATTAGTGGCCGGGTTGAATTCTTTGCTTAAAGAAAACGTGTGACCATATTAGAAATGGAGGGCACATCGGCCAAACAATTAAAGTGAAGAGCGAGACAGTGGGGCTTCCTGCCACTCTCTCGGGGCCGCCTGTGCAGGGCTGTGCTCAGCGTGGCTGCGTCCTATATATCTGAGGAAGAGGCACTTTATTACAGTAATTTATCACCCCCATAAATGTGGCTCCTCTGTAACGTGGAATAATTTGGGAAGAAATATGTTTTAAAAATTAAAAATGCAGTCGGCATGCGCCCCGTCAGGTCTGCAGGGAGACATCCCTGCACCTCTGGTAACTGCCCGTGTAGCTCTAATACCTACAACTTCCATTATTTAAAGTGTGATTATATTTTTCCTGCTTGGAGCTTTGTCAGCTATAAATAAAAGATAAGGGTGAATTGTTGCGGGGCCTAGTAAGCACTTCCATTATTGGTACTTAAGGGGGCTCGGGGATGGAGGGAACGGGTCGGGGTGGGGAAGGAGGGGAGGCTATTTGGGAGGTACCACCTGGGCCCAGAGCGGAGCTGCACGCATGGGTGGGCCCAGGCCTTTTCCTGGTCGAGTTTTCCTTTGGATCCAGAGCAACTTCACCCCTTAAACTTGGCTCTACTGCCCTCATCCTCCACAGACCATAGCGAAAGCCATCCAAAGAGGTCATTGCCTTCACTGTCTCCCTATAAGCCTGACCCCCTCCTGGTCTCCCCAGGGCTTCAACCATTGTGGGACACCCAGGGGAGAAGGGTCCCTTAAGACAAAGGGATCCATCCACTTGAAGATGTTTTGTTTCCACCACCAGGAGTGGCTGCTTCCCAGGGGATCCAGTGCTGGGACTGTGTGAGGACAGGGATTCACAGGAAGTGTGTGCTTGCGTGTGCGTGTGCATGTGCGTGTGTGTAGGGCGTGGGTGGCTTTATCAACCAAAGCAAGCCATTGGCACCTGAGTCTGAGAGCTACCCCAATGAACTAGAGAGTAACTGGGGAGGGAAGGAGCCTCCTCCGACAGCAGTCAGATGGGAAAGCAAGTGTGCTTGCTTTGCCAAAAGGAGAAAAGGAACTGAAGGAAAAAGAAGGCGGGAAATGATTGCTTTGTCCCTTCTCCTGGAGTTCTGCACGTTTCTCTAAACCCGAAAGCTTGGACTGGTGTCCCGGCCCTGCCACTTCACAGACATGTGACCGAGGACAAGTTTGTCCACTTCCCCGAGACTCAGCTTGCTTGCCTGTAAAGTGGGGGTGACAGCGCCTGTTCTCAGGGTTCTCGCAGCAATTGACATGTGTGGCATTGGCACTGGCTTTTGTCACACATCCGTGCTTGATGGTGCTGATAAAGCGAAATCGGATAGGGGTCCAGCAACCATGCTTCCTGGCACTTACCCCAAGGAGTTGAAAACATACACACAAAAAGCTTATAGTGGCTTTACTCATAATTGCGGAAGTTGGAAGCAACCAAGACGTCCTTCAGTAGGTGAGCGGGTACACAAACTGCACCTCCAGACGAGGGGCTGTCACTCAGTGATGAAAAGAAACGCCCTGTAGGGCTAGGGAGTTACAGTTTAATGGCTGTGGGAAACCAAGAAAGTTCTGGAGACAGATTGTGGTGATGGCTGTGCTAAATGTGACCATACTTATGGCTGCTGAGCTTACAGTTGACAATGGTGAAGATGGAAAAATTTTATATTCTATATATTTGACTACCAAAAAGTGAGCTATCCACCAGTGAAAAAACATATTGCTAAGTTAACAGAAGCCGATCTGAAAAGGCTACATAGTGTACAATCTTGACTATATGACGTTCTGGAAAAGGCAAACAGAACCGTGAAGGCAGGAAGCAGATCAGGGGTTGCTCCAGGACGCAGCCAGGGAGGGGAGGGTGCCAGGAACAGGCAGAACACAGAGGAGGTTTAGGGCAGTGACACCACTCTGCATGACACCGGAATGGTGGATGTGTCATCACTGCACCTTGGCCACGACCCGCAGAACGGGTAACGCCAGGAGTGACCCCTAATTACACCGTGGGCTGGAGTTCATGGTAAGGACACACCGATACTGGCTCATCAGCTGTAACAAAGGTACCACGGTAATGCAGGATGTTAATAATATGGGGAATAAGAATTCTGTGTCCTTTTCGCTCCCTTTTTTAACCTAAAACCGCTCAGAAAATTAAAGTCTCTAAAGATTAAAAATTTAAATGTTCGTATGAAAACAAAAGCTCTGAAAGTTACGAGCCAGGAAAGAGTCAATGACTCCAACTTTTCCGCAGCTCTGGACACCACCACACGCGGTACTGGGAGGCGTCTTTGCGATCGTTCCACCCAGTGGTTTCCGGACACTGTCTCCCCTCCCCCCCACCCCCACCCCCCGCCCTGCTCCCATCCCCGAGCAAAAATGTACCCGGCTCCAAATACACTTACGAAGCTCACTGTGACCAGAGAGAACTGGATGGGACCGGCAGACAGGTTTGGGCTGGCTTGGGCTGCAGCCTGTTCACAGGGGCTCCTTGACGGGGCCTGGTGCCTGTCCGCAGCTCCCGGGGCTGGCTGTCTGGCTGTCCCCGTGCTGGATCGGTGGAATTTGTCTGAGCTAGTAAACCGATGTGGCCGATCGGCGATCGGATCATTTGGAGCTGGTACGGGCTGGTTGCGTTTGCCCTCTTCACTGGCTGCAATTAGATTCAAAGCTAGCATCAAGGGGTGTGCCCCACGCAGGGCCCCAGAGGGAAGAGAAGTTGAGATTCCATTTGGGGGTGATCCTATGGGGAGTCTGGGTGGCTCAGGCTGGATCAGACTAGCTGCGAAAGATGAGCACGTTGCTGCTGAGGCTGGAAATGGGGGTGGGCCTAGGGCCTCTCACCTCCTGCCCCCACCCCTGGAGCGCCTCCCAGGAGGCCTAGGGCTCAGACGATCAGAGGCCATTTGGGTTGGTCTGGGGAGTGGAGGATAGGAGGTGAGGAGGAGGAGGAGACTCTCCTGAGAAGACGGGTGAAAGAAGGAATGGGCTGGGGTCCGATGGGGGGCCTTGTAAAGAAACAAGACCCTGGGGCAGGTGGGTGTGCTGATGGGAATGCCCCAGTGGAGTGGGGAGAGAGCAGCGGGGGCTGATGAGGGAGAAGAGAGGCGATAACCGAAGGATTCAAGCCCCTGAAAAGGTGAGAGGGACCGCAGAGCACAAGCGGCAAGATGGGCTTCTGAGAGGAGAGGGGGCACAGTCTCTGGGCGTCAGGAGGGAGGCAGCAAGGCAAAGGCAAGTATGGAAGGTCCCCAGGATAGGGGCAAGACCAGGAGGACAGAGACATCTGCTGGCACCTGTTCTTTCCATGGTGTCTGGGGCAAGGTCATCCACAGACAGCGAGGGCGGGAAGGCGGCGGGGAGAGTGAAGAGAGAGAGGACAGAAAATGGTCACCCCAGAGAAGGGGGCACAGAGGGCTCGGGGGCAGCTTAGGTGCCCATGGGAGGTCTGTGGTCAGGAGCTTGGGGTGAGACCTGGTGTCCTGGTCACGATTTTCCCTCGCAGTGTGTCCCCGTGTATGAGATGGAACGGGCACCCCAGTCCCCAGTGGACTATGAGGATGTGGTGGTTTCTCATCTGATCCCTCTGAGAAGCGAAGCCGGGAGGAGGAGACCACAGGGGGACGGGGGACCAACATGGAAGGACACAGCCAGTGCCGTTTGCTGTCGTGGTGCCGTTTGCCTAGCAGGCCTGTAACCTTGTTGAACGTGGCTGCCATTCTGCTCTCCTGAGCTTACATCCCCAGGACTGGAAATTACTGGAAAGCAAGAACAGAACAGGACTAACTGCTCCCCACCGCCGCAGGCAAAAGATAACGCTGGAGCAAACTGCAGCTTATGCTTGTGTTCTCTTGGAGGTCAGTGAGGGGCACAGAAACTGCTTCACAAACCGCTCTTCCCGGCAGGCTTGTACTTTCAGCCCTGTTCTCAACCGCTTCCCAGGAGAGTGTGAGCCCACCATGGTCATGACTGACTCTGTGACAGTCTTTCCCTCTCTCCTCCTCCATTTCCATCTTTATCTCTGTCTCTCCTGGGTTTGCATCTTTAAAGAGAAGAGTCTGGGAGGACACACTCCGAAGCATTAGCAGTGGTTACCTCTGAGGAGGGAAACTGAGAAGGAGGGTTTTCCCAGTTCTTCCACCTACAACCGAGGCCAAAAGAAATTACGTAATGTGCCTGCAATCACCCAGCTGGTAAGTGGCAGAGCTGAGGTTCATCCTCTACCACCAACCTCCCTCCCTCCTCCGCCCCCCTCCACCTCCACCCTTCACACATCCAATTTCCCCACCATCCTTTGGGCATTGCTTGGCCTTCAGACTTCCAACCCAGACTTTCCCCCTGAAACCCCCTGGGCTGTCCCTGCTTCGCCCTGGCTCTGTGGTAGAGGACAGAATTAGAACTCTCTTCGTGGTAAGGAGGTGGTGGTGATAGCTGCAGAAGTGACTTTCAACTTCTAGGAACTGACTTTGACGATCAGATAGGGTTGAGTCACTGGCGGGCCCTCCGGCAGGGTTTTAATCAGGTCAGATGGCGGCAGCGTGTGGGCGGGGGTGCAGAGGGCTCGGTTCCACTTCCTCCTCCCTGCGAAGCCCGGCCCTCCAGAGCTTGGTCACCCGGGAGGACTTGCCCAGCAGATGTCAATCCAGGCGAGCTGGAGGGGCTAAATTTAGGTCCTAGGATGTCAGAGTGGCGAAGACTCAACCTCATGCTGCAGATTAGGAAACTGAGTTCGAGAGAGGTCAAGAGACTTGCCCAAGGCTGCTCAGAGAGTTTAAGCCGCAGATGCAATGCAAACCCATGCCTCTCCCAAAGTTACCATATCGCTCTTTCCAAACAGCCCCCTGGCGGCCTGGACCCCTGTCCCGAGGGCAGCCCCCTGCTGGGGTTCGGGGTGGGGAATGGGGTGCTGCTCTGTGTCTAAGACCAAACACTGGTTTTGCAGGCAGACATCTGGTTTCTAATCTTGGCCTCGCTACTTGCGGTATGACTCTAAGCATCTACTTCATTTCTCTGTAAAATCAGCATAAAGGATATTGTTGGATTAAAGGCACAAATGTGTGCACAATTGCTTAGAACGGGGTAGATACTTAGTAAATGTGAGCTTTCTTTTCTCTGCATAATGAATCCTAATTGACTTTGGCAGAATCATGGGGTCTTTGACAATATCTCAGGGGTCCTGGATGGGAGGGAAATAAAAAGAGAGGCCAAGCCAATGGGGCAGGGAGCTCCCCACCAGCCCCGTTCCCCACAACTGCCACTCACACATGAACCAGTTTTTCTGTCTTTATCTGTTTCATAGCTGCCCAAAATTTTGCTCTTAAAAATGGTTCTGCTGCTAAAAAATCTGGCTGTTCACCACTGCCTTAGGGTGGCAGACTCGGCGAGGACCTGATGCAGTCACAGAGACACAGGAGTGACAGCGCCATTGTAACGTGAATTTGCCACATGCATTCAGAAATACCACATGTGATTGTCGGTTTCCTGGGGCAGCGGGGAGCTGTGGCCACCCCTGTGGTTCCTGCTCGGCTGATGTGGGTCGCTTCACTTCTTGCTCATGGAGACCACATTTTGGTCGACCACTGGGCACCCCGATGATTCATGGAGCCCCTTCCCCACCACAAGGAGGGGGGAAATGTTCCCTCATGTGAAACAATCACCGTGATTCTATCCCTCTTGCCAGTGATTGGCTAGGGCATGGTGACGGGCCTGTCACACCGCTCTGCCCATTAGACAGACACAGACAGGGGCTTCTGGGGAAAGCTGTGCTCTTTGATTACAAACAAAAACGTGGGTGCAGGAGAGCCTGTCCGCGTGGCTGTGTGAATACTGAAGACTCGACTCTGGCCCTGCAGCAGCCATCGGAGACCTCGGAGGACAGGTCTGAGGACACAGTGAGCCACCAGGAGCGCCCGCACTGTCAGCCATTGCTGCCCTCATGCCATGAACGACTGACCGTCTGCCCAACTCGGTGGCTGACAATATGTACCTCTCTTTGCGCTCACGGGGCTGGGGTCGGCAGGTTGACTGGTTCAGCTCTTTAGGCTGGGTGGGGCACCCGGCCTTGGGCTTCAGGTTGGGTTCTGGTCTGTTCCTCCTGTGTTTATTTTGGGGTCCAGGTTGAAGGGGCCACAGTGACCAGAAGAGAGTTCCTCTTCTAGCAGATCAGGGGAGTATGAGGACACACCCACTTGCACAAGCACTTTTAAAGACCTGATTCATGTCACACTGTGCATGTTCCAATGGCCAAATAGAGCCCCATGGCCAAACCCAGCACAGTGGGTCGGGATGTACCCTCCCCCATGGGGCAGGAGGCCAGTGAGTATTTGCTGACTGACACTATACCAGCCTATCACAAAGTCGTGGGCCTGGGACCAGCCCTGCCCACCTCCAGTTTCCTCATCTGTGAGACAGGAAATTCCGCCAGCAGAGTTGGGGTTTCTTCTACTTGCAGTTGGAGAAGGCCAATGAAAGCTGGGGTGCAGGGAGGGACTGCAGGGCGTGCTAGAGAGAACGGACCATTAGGACCATTAGAAAACATGGATTCTGGGGCAAGCAGCAGGGCCCAAAGGACCATCCCAGACTCGGGCAGTGGCTGGGACCTGAAGCCCCTCCACCACAGTTCCACTGTCCTGATACCGTGTGCCCTGCGCCCAAGGGAGAGCGTCGTCATGTGGTTTTGAACTAACTGAGCAGCTGCACCAACCCTGCATCATGTTGGGCTCAATCACCTACGCTGTAGGGACCCCCTGACTGAGCGTGAGCCCAGGAGCTGCCTGGGCCTGGGGTGCTGGAGTTCTCAGTAAGGGTTTGAGGCTGGGCCAGGGCCAAGGCTGGGTCTGGGTGGAGCAGAGGCTAGGGCAGCAGGCTGAGTGCCTCAGAGGCCAACCAAGGTGCCCGGCAGGCCCAGAGAGGACCAGGGCCCAGTGAGGACAGAGGCCAACAGAAGCAATTGCAGCCCTGTCAGTTCATGGGCCCATGGAAGACCCCACTTGGGGACTTCCTGGGGGTGGCAGGTGGGGAGTTTGAGGTGGACTTGGTTTTAGCAGAGAGCACTGGGGGGCCGAGTGGTATCTTCATTTAACCTTTTGTACCCATAGGCTTCTGAGACCTGGGCAGCCTCAGGTCACAGGCTGAGGCTCCCAAGTTCAGCATCCACACCGGTGGCATCTCCAAATCCCCAGTGCCCAGCCCGTAGCCGGAAAGGAGTTGGCAACAGGGAGCATCTGGTCAGTGGATGAGAAAATAACAGGAAACGTACAGCAAAGTTGCTTCTGTCCTCAGGACATGGGGGCTGTCCCAGGAGGCCCTGAGAGGCACCTGGGGCATTTGATGTCCTGTACACACCGGTGCTGTTCTGCTTCCCTCCCTTTGCTGTGTGGCACGCCCTGCTGTGTGTGGTGGTGTGGGGGGAGGAGCAGTGGCTGGTCTACAGGAGCGCAGCCAGGCTGACCGTGAGGCTCCGTGACTGAGCACATGGTCAGAGCTTGTAATTCCAACAGCTCAGTACAGGCATGGTGATGTTTGTCCCAAACCAGTGATGTTCGTGGTGGGGTTGGGTGGCGGTGTGTCTCATGTCTGTGACCACAAGGCACTGGGGGCCACACTGGCAGTGGGGGAGGATGGTGGTGGCAGGAGAAGAAGGAGGACAGTGGTGGTAGGCAGGGGAGGACCAGGGGAACTTCTGGGATGTGAGTTCAGGGAACTCAAATGTGTCATAGTCGCTGTGACCAGCAGGGCCTCAAGTGCTCCGCCCACATGATCTCATGTGGGATCTTGCAACCGTCCTGTCTGGAGGGGTTGTTATCCTCATTTCACAGATGAGGAAGCTGAGGCTCCAGAAAAGGGAAGTAGCATGGGCTAGAACAAAGAGAATGGGAGTCAGCCGAAAGTCAGATGACAATGGCCAAAGGGCCAGGGGGATTCAAGCTTGATTCAGGTCAAAGCCAGTCTTTAAAAGGGTCCAGCCGGGCAGGCAGGTCTGTGGGTGTCATCTGTGGTCCTCTGGCCCTCCATCTCCCTTTTCTGAGTCTTGCCCCTCCCCGGGACAGAGCCCCACAGGTCCTATTAGAGTCCACCCTCCACTCCACCCCTAGAGCAGCTGGCTGGACCAGGGTGAATGCCGACTCCAGCTGGGCCGATTGGCTTCTCTCTCCTGCGACCTTGGCTTTGAGAGTTGATGGTGCTGGACCGCCTTTCTGGCTGGTTATTTAAAATGAGACACACAGCTGGGTCAGGCTGGCTGTATTTGGCTACACGTTCATGAAGTGGCAGAGAAAAGGCCCTATCGCAGGCTGAAAAGTGCTTATGGCAGAGAGGGGGAGGGGAGGGGGAGGGAGAGAGGGGAAGGAGGAGGGGGAGGGGGACGGGCACCTGAAAGGGAGGAGCCGGAGCCAGCTGGGGCCAGAGTCTAAGCGTCAAAAATGGAACGGGTCAGCATGGGATCAGGCCTTGTGCTATGAACTGGCTTTCAAGACAGCATCAACAAAGTCCTAATTTGTAGCATTTACTGACTTCCATGGTGTAAATACTTCTGCCACACCTGGTTTCAAGGCATCGGCAAGATGTCACTGAACACAGAGCTGAGAAGAAAGCTCAGCCCAGCAGGCTAAGGGGGATGCATGAAAATGGCAGCCCTGGCAGGGGCCCTGGAGAGGCCTGTGGGGCCGGGCAGCGTCCCTCCCCGCAGCATCACGGAGGGACTTGGCATGGGTGGGCAGCTCTGTTCGCAGGGACCAGAAAAGACAACAAATCTCTGTGCTGCCCGTGGGCTGTGCTAATGCCCCCAGGAGAAGACACTAGCAAGGTCCAGGCCTGGGAGAACAGATAATAGCCCATTTCTCAGAACTCTGGCCTGACAGCAGGGCAGGACTAGCAGCAAAGGGGAGATTTCATTCATTCACTCACTCATTCACTCACTCAATGAGCAGTTAATGAGCTCTGACTGTGTGCCAGGCGCAGTGCCAGGCTCCCAGGTTACAGCAGAAAACCAGACAGACATTGCCCTTTCCTTCCCTCCAGGAAGCTGGAGTCAGAGGACGTGGGCGTGAAAACGGACAGTGAAAACGTGCTGTGAGAAGTGCTGGAGGCACAGGGGTCCTGGGGAGCTCCAAGGAGGAACACCCAACCGCAGACAGGGAGGGGGCTCAGGGAAGGCTGCCCAGGGGCAGGCTCTGCAAGAGGGGGGGGGGTGCTGCTGATGTTAGCTTAGAGGAGGAAGGGGAGGGGAGGGAGCATGTTCCAGGCAAGCGAAGAGCCTGTGCAAAGACTCCAGTGGTGCAAGGACCCAGGGACTTGCAGCGCGGCAGGAGGGTGGGGAGGAAGTGAGTCAACAGGGACCGAGGAGCAGACAGAGGACATCAGAGACTTTCAAGCTGAGGGACACTGTGATCAGACACCACCTCCCACGAGGTCATTCTGGCTCCTCTGGAGGCAAAAGAGGGGCAGGGAGACAAATGGCAAATATCCCAGCAAAAGCCAAGCAGGGCTCCAGTTGAAGAGAAGGGAGACAGAGTCAAAACATATCAGAGGTTGATGGGTAGACGTGGGGGATGAACAAATGAGTTGTCTGGGATCCCAGGGAGACTCTTAGTCTGAAAAAGGGGGTGAAGGTGGCACTGTTTACCGTAGGGGGAAACCTGGGAGAGAAATAAGTTGGAGTGAGGGAAGCTCGTGGGTTTTTTTTTTTTTTCACCATTTAAAGCTTTTCATGTCTTTGGGGCCCCCCACCCACTTCAGGAGTCTTGGTAGGAGCAGAGGGTGGGATCGGCTACATAATTTGCAGGGTTCGCTGCAAAATTCAAATTCAGAGAGCCCCCTGTTAAAAAATTATGATGAATTTCAAGACAGTAAGAGCGCAGCATTAAACCAAGCGTGGGCTGCACAGGCCACGCGTCCCTGCAGTCGGCCCGACCGAGGCACCGACCTTCCCAGTGTCACTTGCAGCTGAGGAACCATAGAGGCTGGTGCTCAGATAGACGGTTCTCTGAAACCTTGGACTCAGGTGAGCCCACCTAGGGGCAGGGGGCAACAGAGGGCCCAACACTGAGCCCCGGGAATTCAAGTATTTGGAGGTCAGTGGAGGAGAGGAATCAAGGGGAAAATGAGAAGGAGCCAGAAATGTAGAAAACCAGAAACCTGTGGTATGATGGAGGGCGTGGGAAGAGTGTTTTTCCAGACTGATCTGTTCAGCAGCGTGAAGCTCTGCCGAGACGCTGAGCGCACAACCGTTGGGTAGGGGTGCAGATGGGGGGATGAGGTCCTCGGGGATGAGCCTTCTCAGGTTTTAACGTGCACAAAATCACCTAGGGGTCTCATCCAACTGCGAGTTCAGATTCTTCAGTGCCAGGGAGGGACCTGAGAGTCCACCCTTGTAACAAGCTCCCGGGGGATGCTGACGCTACTGGCCCAAGGACCACACTTTGAGTGGCAAGTCCCTGGTGCAGTGGTTTTAAAATTTGGCTGCGTTGTAGCAACACCTGGGGAGATTGACGAGCGTGGAGCACAGCGTGGACTAATTAAATCCGAGTCTCCAGGGGTGGGGCCGAGGCACTGGGACGTTTCAAGTTCCACACGTGAGTCTAATGTGTAGCTGGGGTCAAGGTCTATAACTAAGGAGTTCAGAGCATAAGCCAGGGCTTGTTTGTGGCTGTAGAAAGCTCTTTCCTCCTAATCCTTAGAGGCATATGAGGAGTATACATTTACATTATGAATATTATTGTTGCTATTATCACAACTAAATACTGTTGTTCTTAGAGTTAGTGTTTATTGAGATGTACCGAGCTGGGCACTTTATATTTGTCATTATCATCATTACTGTTGTTATTTAAAAAAATTATTTATTTACTTTTAGAGAATGGGGACCGGAGGGAGAAAGGGAGAAACACCAATGTGTAGTTGCCTCTTGCACGCCCCCTACTGGGGACCCAGGCATGTGCCCTGACTGGAAATCAAACCAGCGACCCTTTGGTTTGCAGCCCGTGCTCAAACCACTGAGCCACACCATCCAGGGCTACTGTTGTTATTTTTAAAGTAGGAAAACTGCACGTTTGTGAAGGCCTGTGCTGTACCAGGCACTGTGCTCTGTGATTTGCATGTGCTATTTTGTTTCACAAATGAAGAAACTGAGGTTCAGAGAGATGAAGAAACTTCCCCACGGTTACACAGCTAATATGTGGTGGAGACAGTTTGCCATCTCAGATCCGTGTGAATCCAGGCCCATGTTCTTATTCATTACTCTGTTCAACTAGTTTTCCAATGTTCCTCATGATAGAGGTGATCTGAGGCCCTTGTTTAAAAATGCAGATTCCTAGGGCCCTCCCCCTGGAAAATCTCATTTAGTAGCTCTGAATTGGGACTCAGGTCTCTGTGTTTTCATCCCCAGGAGGTATTCATTGTCAGGCAAGCTTGGGAAAGAGTGCTATATACCTAATGATAGCACTGTGGTGCGTTATTTTCTTGTCAATATTTTTTATTAGTTTTTTAAATCCTCACCTGAGGATATGTTCACTGATTTTAGAGAGAGAGGAAAGGGGCGGGGGGTGGGGAGGGAGAGAGAAACATGGATCAGTTGCCTCCTGAATGCACCCCAACTGGGGAGCATACCTACAACTTAGGTATGTGCCCCAACCAGAAATCAAACCCACAAACTTTTCAGTGTATGGGATGACATTCCAACTAACTGAGCCACCCAGCCAGGGTTTATGGTTGACTGTCACTCATTGCTTCCCTGTAAGAGGATTATTCAGCCCACTCCTGGCCATGCCTCCTGGAAGGTGGGAGAGTAGTTCCCAGCACCACTGTCAGACTTGACTGTCAGTCGCTCTGACCATCGAAAAGGGAGAGGCATGACATCCAAAAGTCTAGCACAAGCTTTGCATGCAGGTGCACGATTCAGCTTGCTGTCTTGGACTTCTGCCCTCTGCTGTGAGAACGCCATGGCCCACAGAGGGGAGTTCCTTCAGCCTGGGTTCCAGAACACAAAGTCACAGGGGGCAGTGCTAACGCGCAGTCCTCGTGCAAATAAAGATTTCTTGCTGTAAACTTTTGAGATTGGGGAGGAGGGCTTGTTCGTTACACAGCACAGTTGACTAACACACTATGCATTTATAATAGCACATAATCTTAGTGACATCTGAGTACTTTTTATGTGTAAAGTACTTCATGTATCTTATAATCTCTAATCTCAATGAAAATAAATTGTAAATTGGGGATTATTGTCTCCGTTTTAGAGAGGAGGAAACTGAAGCTCAGAGAGGGGAGGCGGCTTGCCTGAGGCCTCACCGACAGGAGTGCAGAGCAGCATCTGATTCCAGAGCTCTTTCCCCCACATCTGCACCCTCTCGCCCCTCCCCTTCCCTCGCTGCCCCACCTCTCCCCTCTGCTTTGCACCAGCATCAGTTTCAAGTGCAACCTGTTGGCAGAAACAGGCATTTGCAGTATTTAATTCACTTTAATTAAAATATATTTTAGTGGATTTTTTTTCCCGGGACATAACTCATTTTGATGGGAACCCATTGGATTTTAATGGGAAACCTATTAGAAGAACATATTGTGGTCTTTAATGAAGCTGGGCTGTGTGGAGAACCACCTACAGGTAATTAGAAGCCCTCCAGCCCCTTGGGGAATAAGGTGAAATGAACTTCGGTTTGTTTAAGACAATTAGTGCAGACAATGATCTGGGAATGAATTAAATGGTCCTTGATTAGGAGCAGCTGTGCAGGTGGCGTCCTCAGGAAAATGGGACACGCAAGTGGGGCTTTTAGGAAAGAGTGATTATTAATGCTTATCTGTTTATATTGGCAGCCAGCATTTCCGCCAGGCTGTCGGTGTGATCCGGTGGCTCCGTCTCCCCGCCCCGCCTCTCCCTACTGCCTTCCCTCACCGGCACCAGCTCCTCCTGGGTCTGCCAGGTGTCTCAAGGGGCCTGCCTGCCCCTGGCAGCAGATGGGTGGGGCCACACTGGCAGGGCCGGGAGCTTCTACGCTCCCACCGCTAGATGCTTCCATGTTGATGGGCACTGGTGGAACTGGGGACCTCTGTATTCCTCAAAGATGGCTGTTTCCACACTGGTTGGGATGGGTATATCTATGCTTATACACATGTGTGTTTTTACATTTGCAGTTCTCAGAGCCACTGTACTCCTAAAAGGAGGCGTTGCCCAGCTCTGAGAGGGGCTCATTCCCGCTAGAACACTGGATAAACCCACACCGGGAAGAATAATAATCTCCTGACCATGCCAAGAACTCCTGTCCTGGAGACATGGGCCTGTTCCCTCTTTGCCCTGAAATGAAGGTGGTGGCAGCGTTGGGAGGGGGTGGGGGAGGGTGCTGCCTCTGCACTGGCAGAGTGGGAAGGCTGCCTGGAAGAGGAGAACTCTAGAGCGAGTTCTTCTGGGAGCTGGCATGAGGGCCCTGCTGTGATGACAGGAATAGAGCGCACAGCTGTGGGCACTCCTACGCTGATCGGAACAAAGCATCTGCCGCTGCGGGCGAGCTGGGGATGTCCCCAGGGACAGGAACGGGTGTGATTATCACAAAAGAAACAACTGGTGAGTCTATGCTGGCAGGGAAGGGGGCTCCATACAGGCAGCGAAGGGAACCTGTGGGCTCACGTAAACAGGCATCCCTACCTTTGCTAGCGTGGGTGCTTCTCCAGGTGGGCACAGCTTCGATAGTGGAGAGGGGCACTCCTGGGCTGGCAGGGGCCCTCCTTACTGGCCTAGAAAAGGATGGAGCTTCTGCACTGAGAACATTGGGTGTTTCTCCACTGGTGAGGATGAGTGCTGTCTGCACAGGTCTCTGACAATCTCTAATTCTTGCCCAGTCAAACCAGAGCAATTCCAGTGACTTTTCCTCAGTCGTCCCCAGACCATTTCCTGAGCTTAGGGCATTTCAGCTCACAGCACAGATCAGAGAGGGAGGAGGCAGCCACTGCGGATGGTGTGTGGTGCAGGAAGAGACATGGAAAGGGGAAGCAGGACCACTGGCCGCCTGCCTGCCCAGGAGTGGACTAGTAAGGGAGAGCCCAGAGTGGGTTCCAAGCAACCTTTCTGGTACTCAGAACCAGTGAGGCCAGAGAGGGTGGCAGCCTGGATCCCCCGCAGCCCCGAGCCCCTGCCCAAACCCCTTCACAGTTCTAGCTTCTGGCAGGGGCTGCTGTGAGACTCCCCGTGCAACCCCGACACGGGGCTGTAGCTAAAACATTGGTCTGGCAGTTTTCCCTCTTTAAGTTGAAGTGTGATGTTGGCAGGCAGTGAGCTGTGGTGGCAGGCTGCCAGAGGGAGCATGTGTTGGAAATCTTTGTTCCACGTTGCAGCAATCTGGGGCTCCCCACCCACAAACTGCTCCAGAGCCAGCCAGCCATGGGGACCAGAGCCTCCCACTGGCGGGGAACAGCCACTGAGATTAGGTCATGATGAGGCAGAAGGGCTTAGAGAAACTAAGGAGAGGGAAAATCATGAAGAGAGATAATCAGAACTGAGATGGAGCCACAGAGACATAGAAACAGAACCACAGCGAGAGACATAGAGGCTCAAGGTCAGAGAGATCCAAGGAAGAGAGAGAGAAGACAGAATATAAAGAAGATAAGAAGCACAGGAGGTTCGATAGCAATGACAGACTGGGTCCCGTTCTATCTCCCCAAGTCTCCTGTTATAACAGGAAAAATACAGGTATCGGTGTGAACGTACGGTATCTGTAACAGTTGTGGAACACAAGGAAAGTCTTCAGCAGGCCAGAAACTTCATGGAATTCCTAAGTGATGGAAAGTAGATAGGCTTGGATCGACAGAAGAGTCCATACCCCAAAACACACGAGGAGAACATCCCTGTGCACGGGGGCGGGGGTGGTGGTTCCAGGAATGAACCAAGCCCATTGTCAGTGGGACCACAGGATACCCAGAGCCTCAGAGTGATCGTGAGAGGGAGCAATCGAGAAGTTGCACTTGGAGGAGCCAGGTTGGCCCATCCCTGCCCGGCTGGCTGCCCTCCCTCTGGCTGAACAAGCCAGGGCAGCGGGTGGTCAGAGCTGGGTCAGAGTCGGGGGCGTGCTCTGCAGTCTCTACTGACACACTGGGAAGAAGACCACACCTCACAACACACCCCTGAGGCACTCTGACACGGTGATGATCACAGACTAGCCCTGGTGGTCACACCCAAGAGAGGGAGACAGGGATTCTCAAAGCAAAGCTGAGCAGAAAACCCAGAATGCCTGAGCATCTGAGG
Source organism: Tonatia bakeri (assembly GCA_004024845.1). Taxonomy (NCBI): domain Eukaryota; kingdom Metazoa; phylum Chordata; class Mammalia; order Chiroptera; family Phyllostomidae; genus Tonatia; species Tonatia bakeri. The sequence continues at coordinate 28,571 of PVIA01011686.1, forward strand.
AAAACCAACTCGATGGAAGAGACACGTCCAGCTTAGCAAACAGAAGACCTCAGACCCGAGGGAATTACCTTCAGAGAGTACACACGAACAGGAAGACTTTGTTTAAAGTAGTAGGATGACCATCCCTGCAAAGACTGGAAAAGACATCATACCTGTAAATTCAGAAAAGGCTGTTGCTAAAAGGAATCACTAAGAAATCTTGAAATTCTGAAATAATTGTACAAATTTTAAACTCAGGAGGTTGGTCAAATAAATATGACTGAAGAGAATTGGAATCAATTTACAGATACCCAGTCCCTGTGCCACTTCTGGGTAGATGTTCAGAGGGACTGTGTGTGTGTGTGTGTGTGTGTGTAAGGGAATATTATGAGCGTTTACTGCAGAACTGTTTGTAATAGCAAAAAAATTGGAAATAACCTATAACAGAATAGAGAATGGATAAGTACTTTGGGATTTGGTCACATTTTAGAATGCTATACAATAGGCGAATGAATTACCTACAGCTACCTGTATCCAAAGGGACAAACATCAAAAGTATAATGCTGAGTGAAGAAAAAGCAATTGCATAAAGACAGATTGGCAGAGTATCTGTGATATAAAGTTAAAACATAAAAACAATAGTATATACCTTTTTTGAATGCATTCAGTTTAACATGGGTTATTATTACAATAAAACTTACTTTTAAAAACATATATAGAAAGTGCATATCCAAAATTTATAAAGAAGTCTTAAGATGTCATATAAAAATATGCAAGAGATTTGAACCAAAATCCCATGAAAGAAGGTATATGAATGGTTATAATCACATAAAAAGGTGCTTAGCCCCACTAGTCACTAGAGAAACACAAATTAAAATAATGATGTGGTACCATTACATACAAAAGTTAAAAAGACTGGCAATACCAAGTGTTGGCAAGGACATGGAGCAACTGGAACTCGCATGTATTGCTGGCAGGAATGCAAAATGGCACAGCCACTCTGGAGAACAGTTTGTTTGCATCGTATAAAGTTGAACACATATTTATCCTCTAACACAGCAATGCTACTTCCAGGTATTTACCCACGAGGAACTAAAACGTTCGTTCCACACAAAGATCAGTACATTCGTGGTCATAGTTACATTACTCAGAATAGACTCAAACTGGAATAACCCACATGTGTATGAGCTGGCGAATGGGTAGGTGAATTACTGTACAGCCAAACTACTCAGCAATAAAAAGTAATTAAACATTAATAATGCATGCAAGAAAACATGGCTGAATCTCAAAAATATGCTTTATGAAAGAAACCAAGTATTAAAGGACATGTGCTGTGCAAGGACAGAAAGCAGTTTGTTGTCTGGGGCAAGGGAGGAAGCCAGGGGCCAGCCGCAAAGGGGCACAAGGGCCTTTTTTTGGTGATAGAATGGTTGTGTATATTGATTGTGATGGCGGTTACACCGTTTCAGGCAAATACCAAAATTCATCAAATGGCACCCTTAGATAAGTGAATCTAGAGTTTAAAATAATCATTTAAGAAGATAACTTTGGGTGAGGACTAAATAATAAAGATCATAAAGACCAACATAATGGAAACACCTAGAGAGGGAAGGAGGGGCATGAAATCGGGAAGAGAGCACAAAGAGGTGCGACCGAGTTGACAATACCTCATTTCTTAAGGATAAAAATGTGAAGCAAATATAGCCAAATGTTAATAACTGACGAAGTTGGGTGGTGTGTTCTACTGCTGGTTATATTATTCGTTCTTTACGTTTTCCTGTTTTATTGAACTATTTCAAAGTGGTTTTTGAAAAAATGAATTAATGAGTTAAAAATATGCTGAGGGACTCTCTGTAGTGCAAAATGACTGAGAAATAAAGAGAATGAAAAAATAGGTAAGTGACACAGAGATACCATTTACCTACTTAGTAGGAGTTTTATAAGCATAAGATGGAGAAAAGAAGAAAATCAATCCCTAGGGAAACATTTCCCATAACGGAAGAAAGGCAAGAATCTTCAGGTTAAGAGAATCAATCAAGTGCTAAATGAGTTAAATGAGGGGAAAGAAATCCACTCTCTGGACATCCAATGGTAAAATTTCAGGAGGCAGGTATCCTAAAAGCAAAAGAGACAGAGAGAGAGAGAGAGAGATAAAGAGAGAGAGAAACTGAGAAGTGTTTGCAGAGAAATAAGAATCAGATGGGCAAATAATTTCTCTTTGGTAACCCTAAAGACAATGGAAAAAGAGCTTCAAATTTCTGGAGAAAAATATTTTTATCCAAAGATTAAATACCTAACCCAACTAGCCTTTAAGACGGAGGGGAAACGAAGGTGTTTTGGACAGATTCTCTCTTAATAAACTTATTGTTTGCAGACTGTCTGAGGAACAAGTCAAGAATTATTGCCATAACAGAAAACGAAAATGAACCAAGACCAAGAAAGGCATGGGATACAGAATACAGTGGCTTAAAAAAGCAGCAAAACGCTGTGGTTAAGTCTAATTTTTAATGCACAACATGCAGCAGCAAGCAGGGGCAGCCGCCACCCAGGAGCCAAAGCCCCGGTGATCTCGATTCGGGCTGCGTTCGAGAACGCGGTGCGAGGTGAGTGTTCTTATTCGAGGAGAGGATGTAGGTCCTGAGGAACTCTGGCTGTGTATAGAAAAACGCAAGTTTAAATATATGTTAAACATTTTTAAAAAAGAGAGTTGTTGTTGTTGTTGTTTTTTCTGAGTAAGATATAGTAGGTTACGGTAGGCCAGTCCTCTCACCACCTTAACTGGCAGAAAAAAGAGATAATTTCCAAAATGATATAATTGAAAGCGTCACAGAGTTGTGGAAATAAAAACCATATGGACTAAAACCCAGGGAAGGAAGCGCCCTTCCTGGGGGAGCTGATGATCGGACTGTTTTCCTCCTTGGGAGCACTTCCCAACTCTGTTTGGTCTGAGGATCTCGTTTGGCTGAGGCTAAGAGGTTCTGCTGAAGGGAAGAAACAGTGGCAAAGCTTTTGGTGGTCTTACAGGGCCAGTGTGATGGTGGAGAGTCCCCAATACATGGTCAGTGTGCTCTGTGGAACATTTTTTTTTGAGTTCTGGGGCTGTGTGAAAGGTTGAGTGGCTGGGCCAGAAAATTCTAAAAGATGGAGTGAATTCTGTGACTTCATAGCAGTTTGTCCCACCAGAGGGAGGAGACAACTACAAACACTAGGTTTTTCCCCATCAAGGGGCTCAAACCTTTAAAAAGAAGAGTTGTATCTTTCACTGTTGTTTATGTCTGATGAGACAGAGACCTTCCAGTGTCTCAGTCAAAAGTCCTGGAGGGCTATGCCCAAAGAACAGGAATGAATCAGAGAGAGACTGACTTACTGAAAATGCTGAGCTCAATTCCTCAATGTATTGAAGTGATCAGCTCCCCCATCCTGCCTGCATAACAAAAGGATGGGGAAACTTTCCCCTGGAGCCTCTGTGATATTTTCTATAAACAATGTGGAGCATAAATTTTTTAAATTGCTAGACATATATAGAGGCAGGGAAGTGTAACCAATAATAAATAGAGAAAAATAAACAATAGAAGCAAACCCACAGATGAATCAAATATTGGAGGGACCAGATTAGGACTTAATAACTACAAAAAATGTGTTAAATAAAATCATGGAAAAGATGAACAAAATGAATAAAAAGATAGATAATTTCAAGATATTCGAAATTTATAAAAATAATCAAGTGAACATTCTAAAACAAAAATATAAAACCTAAAATTAAACACTCATTAAGTGGGCTTAAAAGCAGTTTTCTAAAAAAGATTTTTAAAAAGATTTTATTTATTTTCAAAGAGAGGAGAAGGGAGGGAGAAAGAGAGGGAGAAAAACATCAACAAGCGAAAGAAACATCAATCAGTTGCCTCTCTCACACCCCAACTGGGCACCTGGTAACCCAGGGATGTGCCCTAACCAGGAATGAAACCCATGACCTTTCAGTTTGCGGGCCAGCACTCAGTCCACTGAGCCATATCAGCCAGAGCTTAACAGTAGTTTGACACAATTGAATAGGTAGTTATTAAAGTGGAAAATGAACCAGAAGAAAATATTCAGATAGGTTATAGAAATGGAAAGAGGCACAAGAATGCAATATACAGAAAAGAGACACAAATATTTTGGAAATGATTAAAACAGAGTGTTGTCTTCTCTTATCCCTATTATAATAGTGTGACTGTAGTTCAAGAAGGAAAGAAGAAAGAAAATAGAGCAGGAAAGACATTTGGAAAGACAATGCTTAAGAACTTTTCAGAACTGTGGAAAGGCAAGACTCCAAAATACAAGAAGTTCAGCAAGCTGCGAGCAGGTAAAAAGAAGGAAAACCACGTCTAAGGGCATTATAGACAAAGTGCTGAAGACCAAAGACAGAGATCATCTTACAAGGGTAAAGAGACACACAGAGAGAAAAGACACATTATGACACTATCTTCAAAGGATTACAGTAAGACTTATAACTGACTTTTCAATAGAAACCACAGAAGCCAGGAGACAATGGAATAAAAATCTTAAAGTATAGGAAAAAAACTGGTAATATAGAATGCTATATCTAACAGAAATACCCTTGGAATAGAAGGTGAGATACTGACAAAGGCTGAAAATTTTGTTTCCAACACATTTGTGCTACAAGAAATACTAAAGAAAAAATTTCAGGCTAAAGAAAACTTTCTCAAGCCCTGGCTGGCGTAGCTCAGTGGATTGAGCGCGGGCTGCGAACCAAAGCATCGCAGGTTCGATTCCCAGTTAGGGCACAGCCTGGGTTGCAGGCCACAGCTCCCAGCAACCACACATTGATGTTTCTCTCTCTCTCTCTCTTTCTCCCTCCCTTCCCTCCCTAAAAATAAATAGATAAAATCTTTAAAAAAAACTAAAAAAAAAGAATGTTATTTTTAAAAAAAAGAAAGAAAGCTTTCTCAGATTAGGAAAATGAGCTCAGATGGGTGCATGGAAATGCAAGAAAGAATAAAGAAAATAGAATAAAAAAGAATAAAAAGAATAAAGATAAATGTCAGGGTAAAGACTATTTATAATAATACTACAAATGTGTTAAAACTCATAAAATATGCAAAAGTAAAATATACGACAACAATACCACGAAGACCAGGAAGTGGTGAACAGGGCTAAGCTGCCGCCAGATTCTTGGATTCTTCGGAAAGCTGTGAAGGAGTAACCGAGGACCTGGAGTTGTGAGACGACGTCACCTGATCTAGTGTACGTGTGACTAGAGTCCCTGTAGAACTGAGAGAAAAACCAGAGCAGAAAAAATGTTAGAAGAGGTAACAACTGGGAATTTCCCAAAATGAATGGAAGACACTAAACCACAGATCCAAGAAGCTGGAGCATATCAGGGAGGACATGTTTTGTTTTTTATTTTTAAAAAGAGACTTACATCATATTCAAGCAATTAAAATTAAAGGTGAAGATAAAAACCTTAAATAGGCAGCCAGAGATAAAAGTCAAATTACTGACAGAAAAACAAAGAGGGGAATTACAGCAGACTCCTGGAAGAAACTATCTAAGACAACAGCAATCAGAGTGACAGCATTTTAAATTTTTAAAAGAAAAAAACTATCAACCTAGAATTACCTACCTAGTGAAAATAGCTTTCAAAATTCAGCATGGGGAACTTCCAGTCAAGATGGTGTCATAGGCAGACATGGCTTACATCTTCACACAACATCAAAATTACAATTAAAACATAGAACAACCATCACTCAGAACCATTCAAAATCGAGTTGAATGGAAGTCTGACAACTACAGAATTAAAGAAACCACCTCCATCCAGAATGGTAGGAGGGGTGCAGGCATGGAAGGGGCTGGTCCCACATCCATGTGTTTGGATAAAAATTCAGGAGGGATATCTCAGGAGCAAGGAGTCCCAGTTTCACACAAGGCTCCCAAGCCCAGGGTTCCAGTGCCAGAAAGATAAGTCCCCACAACTTCTGGCTGCAAAACCTAGTGGGGGTTGAGTCGGTGGAAGGAACTTCTAAAGGTCCAAGCAGTTGCTCTTAAAAAGCCCATACACAGAGTCACCTACTCAGACTTACTCCCTCTGAGCTCCAGCCCTGGAGTGGCATCTTGAGGGCCCCAGTGGCACACTGGGAGAGGCTGAAGTGTCTGGCATTGGGGTAAACAGAAGCCATTATCCCTTTTTTGAGCCCTCCCCACACAAAGCCACAGAGCCAGCAGGTTTGTGCCATATCCGACACTCCATCAACGTGGCTAACACTGTTTGACCTGCCTTGGAGATCCCCAGAGACTCTGCCCCACCCAGCTATGGGCCCACCCAGGCTAGTTTTCCAAATGAATGGCTGGTCTTGTATCATGCTTCACAACTTCCTAAATCTTCTCAAACAAGAAACAGCTAGCATCAGTAAGCCCCAGGCCTGGCACTAGCCAGCCTTGATTCACAACTTTGCTTCACCTGTGAATCCCCAAGCCCAGTACAAGTAGCAGCCATCTCAGATTGCTTTATAGCTCAGGCAGGGTGGCCCCAGGCAAAACATAGATGGGGGCTGACCTTGGCCTGTACCAGCCAGGAAACCAGGACCAGTGCACCAAGTAGACAGCTACAGACCACATCAGAGTACTACCACCCTGCCCCTGCACAGCTGAGCCTCCACAGAGGGTAGAAGTAGGTGGTAAGGAGTCATAGTCAATCCTTGCAGCTGACTGGCCTGGGTAATTCCCTCCCATTGATCTGCCAACAGCAACCAGGGTTCACCTGCAAGAGGAGGGTGTACTCAGTCCACACAAAAGGCATATCTTGAGTACCCAGCTTGAGTGATAGAGGAGGCTGTGCCACTGGGCCTTACAGGACACCTACTGCATTAGGCCACACTACCAAGGCACAGAGTCAAAGTAGTTCTGCCTAATACATAGAAACAAACATAAAGAGGCTGCCAAAATGAGGAGACAAAGAAACACGGCCAAAATGAAAGAACAGATCAAAACTCCAGAAAAAGAGCTTAACAAAATAGAGATATGCAATCTATCAGATGCAGAGTTCAAAACACTGGTTATAAGGATGCTCAAGGAACTTAGTGAAGACCTCAACAGCATAAAAAAGATCCAGTCAGAAACAAAGGATACACTGATTGAAAATTTTAAAAAACAATATACAGGGAAACAACAGTAGAGTGGATGAAGCCGAGAATCAAATCAATGACTTGGAACATGAGGAAGCAAAAAACAACTAATCAGAACAAAAAGAAGAAAAAAGAATCTCCTCCTCCCCCCCCAAGTGAGGAGAGTATAAGCAGCCTCTGGGACAACTTCAAGAAGTCCAACATTCACATCCTAGGGGTGCCAGAAGGAAAAGATAAAGAACAAGAAATTGGAAATCAATTTGAAAAAATAATGAAAGAAAATTTCCCTAATTTGGTGAAGGAAATAAACATGCAAGTCCAAGAAGCACAGAGAGTCCCAAACAAGATGGATGCAAAGAGACCCACTCTGAGACACATCATAATTAAAATGCCAAAGGTTAAAGATAAAGAGAGAATCTTAAAAGTAGTAAGAGAAAAGAAGTTAGTTACCTACAGGAGAATTCCCATAAGACTATCAGCTGATTCCTCAAAAGAAACTTTGCAGGCTGGAAGGGATTAGCAAGAAATATCCAAAGTCATAAAAGCAGGGACCTACAGCCAAGATTGGTCTACACAAAGTTATCATTTAGAATTGAAGGGTAGATAGATAAAGAGCTTCACAGATAAGAAAAAGCTAAAGAAATTTAGCACAACCAAACCATTATTATATGAAAGTTAATGGATCTTCTTTAATAAAAAGATCAAAACTATGAATAATAAAGGGCCAATAAATATATATATCCATCAACAATTTAATCTAAAAAACAAACTAAGCAAACAAGAAGAATAGAGACAGAATCATGGATATGGAGAAAGTTTTGATGGTTCCCAGATGGGAGGGCAGTGTGGGGGAATGGGTGAAGAGTTTAGAGGATTGAGAAGTACAAATAGGTAGTTACAGAATAGCCTTGGGGATGTAAAGTACAGTACAGGAAATGGAGTAGCCAAAGAACTTATATGCATGACCTACAGATGTGAACAATGGTGTGGGGATTGCCTGAGGGAGTAGGGGGTGCTGGATGGAGGGGGAAAATGTGGACAACTGTAATAGCATAATCAATAAAATATAATTAAAAACTTTTTAAATTAAAAAAAAATTCAGGATAAGTTACAATGATTTTAGATAAACAAAACCAGAAAATTTATTACCAAAAGATCTATACTAAAACATGTTAGAAGAAGTTTTTCTTAGACAGAAGGAATAAGATACCAGAGTATACTAAGAAATGAAGAGTGATGAAAATAGCATAAATTAAACTAAATATAAATTCAATGTATTGTGTAATTACAGCATATAAAAAAGTAAAATATATGACAAAATAGTACAGTAGATGGGAGAGATGAATTAAAAGTAAACTGCTGTATGGTTTTATGCTATAAATGAAACACTATAATATTCAGGAGAAAAAGAATCATAGACAAGTAATTGAATACTAGTTGAGGATATGCATGCTAAAGTACTTAAGGATAGAATGCACTGACGCCCAAACTTACATCAAAAGGCATAAAATGTAAGACAGATTGATGGTTAGCTATTAATATTGAAAAGGAAAGATCTACTATCACTGTTTGAAGACAATAAGAGTAGAAAATCCAAGAGGAAAATAATGAAAAACTGTTATGGGCTAACAAAGAGAATTCAGTAAAGAGGATGGATATAAGAACAACACACAAAACCGATAGCTTCCTGAGCCCTTAGTACCAACATATTTTAACACTCCACAGGGAAACCACACCCACAGTAGTATGAAAAGGCATGAAATACTCAGGCATAAACAGACAAAAATGTGTACAGCCTCCATGAAAAAAGGTATACAACTTTATTGACACAAATAAAGGAAGAACTAAACAAGACACACAGTGTTCCTGAAGAGAAAGACTTTATGTCACCCAAAATCTTTTCTCCAAATTAATTTACAAATTCAACACAATGCCAATTAAAATTCTAGTGAAAATGTTAAGCTGATTCTAAAGTTATCAGAAGAGGAAACACGTACAAGGATAGCCGAGAAACTTTAAAAGGGAACAACAATGGGGACTTCAACTGTAAGCACTCCAAACACTAAGTCATTATTATAACATAGTATCAGTGAGAGAAATGTAGATGCGGTGAAGAAACACATGGGATTTTTAAAATAACTGTAAAAGTTTTAGAAGAAAAAGTAAGAATATTTTCATAATCTCATGGCGGGAAAACCTCTACTTAAAAAAAAGATAGATATGGCAAAACAGATATAATATTTGCGTATGTGCCCTAAGGACTAGCTTGAAATTGGCAAATGCAGAGCAGACATTGAATGGCTTACTAATGTCCACCTGTGGCAGACATCACTAATCAATCTTGGAACAATTTCCTGTTAAACCTATACAAGGTTTTATGGTTCTCTCCCATAGAGCCCTTTGGTCAGCCACTACCACCAGTCCATTATATTTAGAATGAAAGATGAAACCATTTGACACCCCAGGGAGATACAGTTCTTCTCTCAGGGGTATTCATGAGCTTCCCAGGATAAAAGGCTTTTCAGTCAGCAGGAAATCATCCTGGAGTTCAGAACTCTATCAGAGCTCTCCTTGGTGCTGAAAATTGTTCTGCATTTTCCTCCAGGTCCCTGACTCCTACCACTTCCCACACTGCCACCCTTGTTCACATGGACCAAATTCCCCGTAGGTTCCAGACATGCACCTTGTAAATACACAGGGACCATTCTATGCTGAGAAATAAGAAAAGTACCGTTTAGAATTACGTAATTCAGAAGGGGAGTGCTAGGATTTGTTACGAAGGTAGGCTCTAACAAGGTCAGAACCCAGATCACTGTGAGAGTGAGAATTGGAGAAGCCGTGGTGAACATTAGTGCCCGCTGCAAACCATAAGTGAGGGTGGGGGTTGGAGGGTTGTGAGTCTTATGGTATCAGCCTAAAGCACACCGGGAACAGAGACAGGAAATCAGAACCGAATTCAGGCACTGGGAAAGGCAAGTGAGAGAGGATTATACAGATGCTGATTAAATTCAAGTGGACAGACTCTTGCTGTCTCATAGATACATATGTCTTATAGATGCTTTATTTTTTTATCAAGTGGTTCAAAGATCCAACCCTCTAATCACCAGGTTGGACTTTCTGGCAAGGTCAGCTTTTATCCTGAGTCATCTCATTAACTAACATACCTGTGGCCCCGCCATGAGTCACTTCATGAGCATAAATTACTAGGTGTGGCCCAAAGGGCCCATCATGAATAATAAGGAGACTCCTGTTACTCAGGATATTCCAAAGATCGGGTGGTTACCTCCCAAGAGCCAAGGAAAAAGACCTACCAAAGTCTTTATCACACACTCTCCATATCCTTGTAAATTGTCCGTACATTTAACTCTTTTTAATTTACCCAATTTGATGGTGGCATCTCTTTCCTGCTGGGACACTGACTAATGGAAATTAAACATATCACTTGCAGCACTTTGTCAGTGAAAATTTAGTCATATGGCCATACCTAGCTGCAAAGGAGCCTGGGAAATATAGTCTCTATCTGGTATCCACGTACCCACCTAGCAACTCTGCTGCAAGGGGAGAAACAAAGGGTGTGTTCGAGGGGGTTCACAGCAGCCTGCCACACCGTCCAGGCATTTTGAACATCTTAAAATCATTGGCAGATTGATAGGCAAAAGATGGTGTTTTGCCATTTTAATTTTCACTTTTTCTACTCACTAGAAAGGGTAAACATGTTTTCATTTTTTTATTGACCATTTGTCTCTATTTTACTGTAATTTATTTTTCAGGTCTGTGGTCCATTTTTCCATTGACTTTTTTTTAGAATTTTATTGATCAAATGAGTTTTTGAAGGTTTAAAGAGAATAACTTTTTTCCATCACAGGAACTTTTAAACAACACCCAGCTCCAAAATGAAATGAAAAACGTAAATACAAAAACCATTAAGAAGTCAGATGTCACTGAGCCTCACGTTCATTGTAAGGTCTCTCTACTCCAGCCACTTACTCCTGGGGCCCGCAGGCACACTCTCTGGTACGGTCTGTCCCCCAGTCCAGGTCTCCACTCAACCAGTCTACACGCCATCCCCTGGGAGCTGGCCAATGAAACACACTGCTGTGTTTGCAGAGAAATCACAAATCTTCTGTTCCAGAAGGTTCGAATCTCCCGTGCAGATGGGCAGAAGGTGGGCACCTGCTTTGCAGCCTGACTCCCAAACACAGGAGATTAGGGTCATTTGGGGGGGGGGTCCAGTGAGTGCCATCCCCTTTGGGGTGAGTTCTCAGGCAGCCCACTTCTGGAGGGCTCAGGTTGGCCCAGGCCCCAGGCTGTGTCTTCACAAAAAACTATTCTAAAGTCTTAGTTTGGGTTCCTTCCAAAACAGAAGCCGAGACAAGGGCTTGGGGACCAGGAGTCTGATTGTGACTTAACCCCAGGAGACTGGAGCAAGGGAGAAGGAGGAACGAGACAGGGGAGGAGGAAACGCCAGGGAAGGTGCACATTGGACTGGGCAAGTCACAGCCAGTCCGCTGAAAGCTCTCTAAGGAAACCTGTGGAACACACCAGAAAATTGTCTCTCTACAGGACGGTACACAGAGATGTTTGTCCACTGCCCTCCCCGCTCATTCACTGGTTGAAAGTTGACCTCAGGCCTGTTAACACTTCCCAGCTGCCTTGGAAAAACCCTACTGGCTGCCACAGCAACCACTGAAATTAGAGGTGGGCCAGGCGGATGTGGTGTGGGCACAAATAGCATTGGTTAGGTTGCACTTTTTCAATATGTAAATGCCCCAACTACTTGCTACAAAAAATACATGTGTTGTATTTTGGGTAGGCTCATTTCCAAATCTGGGACCTCAGAAATACGAGCTGGGGAAGGGCAATGTGCTAGACATGGGAAGGACCTCCTGGTGGCACAAAGGGAATCTAACTCAGGTGGGACACGGGACACAGAGTGTGAGCTCATGGAGCTCAGGGCAGCAGTGTGATGGGTTGTGGCCCTGCCTGCAGGTGGGCCGAGGCTGCTGATGCAGCACTCAGGGGCTGGACAGACCGACCTGAAGGCGAGACCAGTGTCTAACCAAGGGTGGTTAGGGGAGGGGAGGGTGACATGCCCCATCAGAACAAGGTAGCCACACACACGAAGAGGGGTACATGCAAGGGTGTTCATCTTAGTGATGTTTGTTGTAGCCATTCGAAAAAACAAGCTGGGCAATCAAAAGGTATTGGCAGCAAATCATAGTACGCCCACTACAAGTGAAGCCACTGTTCAGGAAGTACGGGAGAGGGAAGACAGAGTGAGCTGTGTCAGATCCAGTCCAGACGTGGGGGGGGGGTCCACCCGCCAGCATTCCGCAGCAAAGAGATTTAAGGGCAAGGACAGGATGGTGGGGGAACATGCAAATTAGAAGAGCTTAACTGATATATTGAAAAAACTGTAATAGCCAAATAAACTATAGTGTCTGCATATGTCCACTTAGGTGATGAAACTACAGAGAAATGCAAAGGAGTGGTTGACATGAAACACGGGCTAGTGGAGATAGTGCTTGTTTGCGGGGGTGGGGGGTGGGGAGGAGGGAGTAGCTGTGACTGGGCGGGGTTCAGGTAGGCATCTGGGGGGCTGCCCGGGTGGTGGTCGCAAGGTGGGGTTTTATTATTATAATCCCTTTAGCTCTGCCACTGTGGCACGCGGCTCTGTTCCTATGTTTTATTTTATAATAAAAGGTTAAAGAAGCCACAGTTTCCTAACTATTAAATGGGAAATGGTGTTGCAGAAGAATGGTAAATAACATGGAAAATGCACACACATATTGTTATGTGAAAAGGCAGATTGAAAATCATTTTGTGGATGGATGGAGAACAAGTAGATAGGTAGAGAGAGAAAGAGAAAGGGAGGGAGGGAGGGAGAGAGGGAATATGGGAGAAATCATTATGGAGGAAAACACACCAGAATACCCTGAGCAGTTGGTGCCTGGATAGGTGCTTTTGCTGACTTGTGTTTTCTTTCGCCTTTTGCACTACCTGAATTTCATACAGTGAATCTTTTTGTTTCCGATGGATTGTTTAAATAAATGTCACTTTTGTTTACTTAGAAATGATTTCATTTTAGGAGAAAAAAGAGAATAAGGCACATAGGGCCCCCAGGCCAGCCCCACGCCCCCGTCCCTGCCCTGCGCTGCCTTCCTGCCCTTCCCCCAGCTGGCTGCCTTCCTACAGGCACATCCTGCCCCCGCATTTTGAAGTGGCCCGAGGTTATTGAACTTGAGTTCTGGGCCTTACCCTTCTGCACCAGCTTCTTTACTCCCAGTGTCTGCTCTGCACCGTAGGGTTCTTCAAGGTGCTGGAGAGTGGCACCCCTGGGGAGGGCGTGGAAGCTCTGTGCCACCCCCCACCCCTTTCCCATTTGGCTCTTCTTGAATTGTATCCTCAATAGTAAACCAGCAAATGCAACTAAAGTATTTCCATGTGTTCTTTGAGCCGTTCTAGCAAGTTATGGAACTTGAGGAAGGGGTCGTGGGACCCCCAATGTATAGCCAGCCGTTTGGAAGCACAGGGACCCAGGACAGGCAACTGGCGCCTGAAGCGGGAGCAGTCTGCTGGGACGGAGCCCTGTTACTCCGGGGATCCGACGTCAGTTCCAGGCAGACAGCGTCAGAGTTGAGCTGCATTACTGGATGCTCGTTTGGCGTCTGGAGAATCGGAGAACTGGTTGTTGGGGTCAGAAGACACGCCAGAATTTCCGCGCCCCTTTAGAGCATGAACAAGCTGAGGCTCCAGAAGATGAGAGTAACTCGCCTGAGGACCGGGATGTGGAAAGGCTGGGCAGGGATCCACAAGGCGGGGGGTCAGGGGGTGGGGGGGGGTGGGGGGTGGGATTTGAATTCAAAAGCGGGCCCTTAACCCTGACACAGCACAACCCTGCCCTCAGGGACTCCTGTTTGGTACCTTTATACCTTATTTTTTTTCTTTTAATTTTAAAAAATAGCATTAATAGTGGAGTGCTCAGAAGAAAAAAGCCAGTCTTTTTCACCAACATACCCACTCTCTGTAAAGCAGTGAAAAGGTTTTGGCATCCCAAGTATTCCCAAAATGACATATTAAGAGGAAACCCTACATTTTTAAAAGATCTCACTTTTTCGAGTCAAGGTATC
>PVIA01011687.1:0-42692 GCA_004024845.1 Tonatia bakeri
AATCACACCATCAAAAATATCAGTTGTTACCTTTGTCAGACCATGTCTCAGGCATAGGGCCAAATATATGAATATATAACCTACCTAAAATGTGTAGGTAATATAAAGTTTCTCCCTCTTTCTCCCTCTGCCTCTTTCTCTCTCTCTCTCTCTCTCTCTCTCTCTCTCTCTCTCTCTCTCTCACACACACACACACAGAGACACACACACACAGACAGACACACACACACAAACAGAGTTTTGGGAAAAAATAGCTCCAAATTTAATAGCTTTTGCAATCAGTTATTAAAAAGCTCAACTGACAAACTATTTCTCCCCTTTTCTTCCAACCTTCTTCTTCCTCCCCTTCCCTACTGCCCATGCTTCTTACATGATTTCAGTCAAGAAGAATTTAATATCTCCATTAGCCCTAACACTCCTTTTCAGAACTGTTTCACACGGAAAAACTCACCACAAGTTAATCCTCCACTGCCGCTAAAATAAATTTGTACTGAATGAGGACACTTGTCTCCCTCTCTTCAATATTAGTTTAAGACATTTAAAATATAAACTTGGGAAGGAAATGTCGCAGATGCATCTGGGCTCCTGGTGGATAGCTTCAAACTGCTACATGCTTGGAAGTCATGGCTGGAGATAGCTATCTAATTGGACATCAGCACCTCTTTCCTGCTGCTTCCTATTGTGCAGGATTCTTCCTGTGGAGAGTGAGCCCTTTTAAATGGAACACACTGGCTCATTTAGGCCCCTCTGTCCTGCTTGGTGGATCTCATTGGCTGCCCCAAGGCCCAGGTATCAATTAGGGAATACATTCTCCCAGGGCAGCCATCTGGCCCTGGGTTGTTGGCAAACCAACAGTGACAGGTTACTCTAATAGCAGTAGTGGCAGGCTGAGCTTCCAGGTGATTAAATAATCCTGCTTTCTGGCCTGCTCATGTGTTTAGATTGGAGCCGTTTTCCTGGAATGAGGCTGAACCAAACATAGCCGTCTGCTCACTGACCATCACTGAGCCCCTATCTGAAATTATGAAATGTCCCCTTATCTTTCCCAGGCTACTTAAACCTGGAGTCATCACAAATATGCCCTTGAAAATAGGAGATACTCCATTTGCCTGACATGGGGCTAAAATTTTTTCACTGTAAATAACTGTTAAATTTGACAACTCTGTTCAGAAAAGCAAGTACTGATTCTAACACTCACTAGAAAATATTCCTTTCTTGCAATACTGAACATGCCCATAATATATATATTTGGCCACATGTATCTATCAGATTAAGATGTGGATCAAGGAAAGATATGCTCAGTGTGTTTACATTTTCCAATAACACAATACCATGTCCCAGTCAAATAATTAAGACTGTTTTTTGGTTGGTGAAGCTGAATGCAGTTAATGTGTAAACACCAGTGGCCTCCCATTGAATAGAAACACAAATCCACAGAGGCTGTAGTTTCATTTAATGATAACTAAACTGCTGCAATGGGATCCTATGTAGACCTTTGGTTTTTAGAGTGTGGTTGCTGAACCACAACATCAGCATCACCTGAGAGCCTATTAGAAATGCAAAGACTCGGGCCCAGCCCCATCTACTGAATCAGAAACTCTGTGGGAAGGACCCAACAATAGTTCAATAACCCCCCAATTGGTTCTGATGTACAAAAAGTTTGAGAACTGCCATTCTAGGTGAAGCTGGGGCCTGATATGATCTAACTGAAGTAGTGTGGGGGTTGCTCTGGAGGGACTTGCCTGCATGTTCTCCACCACAATCCACTCATACTTCAGCTAGATCTAATTCATGCCACTACTATTCTCTCCTAAAAAATGTTCTTACCAGCTTCTTTCCTGCTCCCACACAATTATACACCTCCATACACATAGTAGTTATTAGCTAGTGATTTGATGTAATATATGAAGCTTTGAACACATTCAGATGTATCAACACACCATTCAATTCTACTCAAAATCCCTCCAAGAGATATACATAAATGTCCTCATTCTACAGATGATAGAAACCCATGTTGCCAATGGTCTCTCAGTTAAGACAACATAGAAATAGCTCTGTATTCACCCTCTGTGATAGTGAATGCTGTATTTCCAGTCTCCTGATCCAGTCAATCTGGTATGAAATCTGAAACCCTAAGACACTTCTGTAAGCCTTGCTCAGCCTGCCCCAGGTGAGAGGGTGGAATGGAGAGATACTGTTATTTGTTCAAGATGTCCACAGTTAGCTACTAAAAAACTTTCATAGACAAACTCGTCTTGCAGAACAGAACTTGGTATGAGACCCATTGTTAATGAGGCCATGGTAAAATAGGTGTTTTCATGCAATGCTAACAGCAGTTGTAAACTGGTACAGCCTTTCTGGGAAGCAATTTAGCATATCATTTGTCTTAGTAATTACACTTCTTGGAATTGATCACAGGTAAGTTGTCCAGAGGTGGTATAAATGATTAATATATAAGAAATTTCTCTGTAATAATATTTTTAAAAATGAAAAAAGGAACAATCTACATTTCAATAATATATGGTAAAATAAACAGTAGTTTTTCCATAAAATGGATTATAATGCAGCCATTTATAAGTAGACTCTTAAGCACAAGTTATTAAATAATATTACAAAATAAAGTGAAAATAGCAAGATATAAAATTTTATAAAGAGTAAGTTTCCATTTTTTTACATTGATGAGTCTGCACACAATATATTCACAATACACATGCCCATGAGAACACACAGAGATATGCATTGAAAATGACTGAATAGAAGCCACTGACATATTAGGAATTGTCACAGTGTTTCATTAGAACAATGTGGTAAAAATATTATCCTATTTTACAGATAAGGAAACAGAAGTCTGTAAGCACCAGTCAGACTATCCAAAACCACTTAGTAAATTCAGATCGAGGCCATGCTTGTCTGAAGCAAAGCCCAAAGCAAAGCCCATGCTTTGTACAGTCTACTGTCCACTCCTTCTGCTAGTTTACATGGTATGACATAACATGGCTGAGTTAGGAATGCAAGAAGCCAGGTTTCTTACCTTTGTTTACTGTCCTAGTGTGAGAAACATACAATACATCTTAGTCATAGGTCACAGACAACATCCATCTAGATTTCAAGTATTTCAAGCAGCAGTGATAATAAAAATTAGAATTATTGAATGCATAATATGTACTAGGTCTGTGCTAATCATTTTACATATGTTATTCAATTTAATAATTTTTATGACAGTTCTATGTATTATAAGCACTATTCACCTTACTTTACAAATGAGGAAACTGGGATTCTGAGGGTTTAAGCATCTGCCCTGTACACACAGGTAGAAAGCACTGAAGTCAAAATGCAAACCATCTGTTAAGGGTACAAAGTCTGTGCTCTTAATTTCTCCATTCTGAAATATTTCTAGAGAAAAAAGCTTCCTCCAGTTCCTTTCATTTCTTACCCTGGCATCAAGTTTATGTGTTTTGGCACAAACAATACCTTGGCATGGCACTGATCATTTTTTTTTAAAAAGTGAGAACAAGCACTGTTGGCCGTATAAGAGTCTGGCTTAAATATAAGCAGATATTAGAGATAATGAGCAGATCTGGCATTTTCTCCTCAATATCTTTAGCATGGAGTTCATTAAGAACTGGTGTTTTTAATAGTAAAAGTTCATTCAGTTACAATTAACTCAGATCCTTAGTAGGGCCACATTAAATACTTACATAGTAATGACCAACTAAAGTCAAACATTCTCTAGGTATTTAAATGCCTGTGTTTCAGAAACATCCAGCAAGTGCTGTGTGACTGGCAGGCCAACAATACTCTCCTTGAATTCTCAATCGCTTGCTTTCCTTCTGCTTCCAATTCCTAGCCAGTTCCTGAACCTCTGTGCACTTAGCTGGGGGGCTTATCTCCTTGCCCTCACTCTCTCTTCAGACCTGATGCTGCATATGAGTGATTTACCATCACTTTGACTTCTTTCCTCAACACGCACACTCACTTATTATTGGATCACATATTATCATGTCAATTTCAAGAAAAGAGGTAACAGATTATTCCTCCAGGTCTGGTGCTCCCAATGGGCTCTCCTCCAACAAATGGGAACCATACACTTTCACTTAGATGTGAAACACTGTGAGAAGAATACTATCTAGTCTACATCCTGTTTGCCTTCTTTTAATCCTCAGAGTGGTGGTATGGGCAGATGATGGCTACATCATCATGGTAAGAGATCTAAAGCCAGTTGGCACTTGATCCTATTTCCAGACCGTGATTATCACACATGTGCGTGCAAACTGCCTTCAGGAACTAAGCGGGGACATCAGAAGAGGAGAGTGGAAATACAGTAGGGAATTGGGGAACTAGGATGAACTGGAAAGTACATGGCCAGCAAAAGTATTAAGATCTACAGTTTTTATACTTAGTGAACCAAACAGAAAAGGTCTGAATCCAGTTCACAATCTCTGAATTAGACAATCAGTCTCTTAGTTTTGACTAGTTGTACTTCTAGCAAAACTGGAATTCAGATAAATACAGGGTAAAGGGTGTGCCCTGGCCCTGATCTATCAGGCTACCATCTGTGCCTCTAAAGTGTTCATTTCCCTTCAAGAAGCAATAAGCTGGCACCAATCTCACTACAATATCAGCCATCATATTTTTCAAGAACAAAGAGCTTGTAAGAATAGGCACTCAATAGTCAGATTGCTTGGGTTCAAATCTCAGCTCTGCCATTTACTAGCAAGGTAATCTGAGGCAACTGACTTAATAATGCTCCTATCTTCAAAATTTAGAGACTAAATGGTACCACTATTTCATAGAGTTCATGTAAATTACTTAGAGCAATGCCTGGCATACAATGAAGGCATAGTCTCAGATAGTAATCATCGTGTGACAAACTGAAATGCTTTAAGTCTGCTTCTGAGAAGACAGCCTGAATACAACATACTTGGTCATCTCTCAGTTTGGCAGAGAACATTGGAATGGGAAAATCTAGAACTAATTGTATAATCCTGGGAGAGGCACTGATGTGGATGATGGAAGTGTGGGGAAATTTTGTACATAGTCTTCACTTGAAGGGAAGGATGGGAAAAGTCCTCAGGGTGGCAGAGGAGAGATGCACTGAGTTTAAAACTGGCTTTGTCCCAGTATGAAAGGTGGATGATGTAGGGAAAGGGTTTGGACCTAACTGACTTCCCTCCACCTCCCTCTCCCACAACCGCTCTTCACGTCATCATGCCTCCTGCTCCTCAGAGCACCCATTCCAGACAACTGCCTTCTCCTCTCTGACTCTAAGCAAAGCGCCAAAATTGTATAAGGAAAGCAGCGTGTTCACAAATTTGCAGGACTGTGTACAGAGAGATCACTTCATTTGCACTTTAACCTTTATTCCCCAGCAAGACTTTCCAGATTCTCCAGTATAATACAGTACTTTTCAAACCATGATTCATAACCCTTTGGTGGTTATATCAGTTTAGTGAGTCTAGACCAGTATTTTATTATGGAAATAAAATAGAAAATGTTAAAATATAATTAAAAGAAATAGAAAATAGAGTGCATGCCATATAGTAAATACATCTAGACCTACATCAACTGTGTCATAATGTGAAATGTATTACCTATTGAATGTCCATAATCAAAAGAATTTAAGAAATACTGCTCTAATGAAAAGTCCCGTAGTCTGATGTGCTTGAGGGTTCTGACCTAATTGAACTCATGATTCCCTTCCCCTTTCCTCCCTACCTCCTTCCCTCCCTCCCTCCCTTCCTCTATTCATCAGAAATTTATTGAGAACCAGCTGAAAACCAGGTACTGTTCTAGGAACTAGAGGTAAAGATGAGAACAAAATCCATAAATTCTCTACTCTCAGAGAGCTTGCATTCTAGGAGCTGTCATTGGGCAATAAACATTAACAAAAAAATGCAAAGTAGGGATAAGTGCTGCGGAGAGTAAGTTGGAATGGCAGAATGGAGGTATTGTGGTTGGTTAGGTAACATACAACACAGGGGCAGTGGAGCAGACCTGAAAGAAGAGAGGAAGCAAATTATAAGAATATTTAGAGACAAATGATCCAGGCCAAGGGACTGGAGGAGCAAAGGCACTGAAATGATAGTACACTTGGTACTGGGGAACAGCAAGAAGCCAGCAGGACTTGGAAAAGGAAATGAGAGGAAGACTAGGGGAAATGAAATGGGGTGGTGGAGTAGGGACCATGTAGCCATTGTAGACACGGTGAGAATTCTGGCTTAGACCTGAAGCAAGGAGCCAACCCACTAGTGGTTTTGGAGCAGAAGCTGACATGATCCCATTTATGTTTCTGGAAAAATGCTAGGGCTTCCGGAGGAAGATGAAATGCAGACAGAAAGGGAGGACACCAGGATACAAGATAGGAGGTTTTTGTGATCCAGGGAGTGACATGGGGGTGGCTCTGGCCTGAAGGGCAGCAGTAGAAGTGTTAGGGTGTGCTAGGTTTGACGTATACTTTAAATGTAGATCTGACACTGATGAAGTGAATATGAGCATAAAAAGGCAAGAATAAATCCAAGGATTTTACCTGAGGAACTGGAAAGGTGGGGTTGCCTTTTCTGAGAAGGGGAATTCTACAGGAGAAGCACGTGAAAAGGGGAAATTGGGAGTCATTCTGAATATGTCAAGGTTGGATGCCTGTGAAGCATCTAATTGGAGATGTCCCGCAGACCATTGGATATATGAGCCTGAGGTTCAGGGGAGAGATCCAGGGTGGAGATATAGATATGGGAGTGGTCCATATATAACTACTATTTAAAGCCTGAATGAGATCACCAAGGAAGTGCACATAAATAAAGAAGAAAAAGATATTCAGACAGTGAGGTAATGTTCAGGCGCATTATAATCTTCTTCATGCCCACCAGATGGCCAAAGTCCCTTTACACGTTCAGAAATATCTGGACTGCTGCTTCAAGAAGATTGTCATCTTTCCATTCAGTAAGTACCTATTGACTGCCTAATGATGCCAAGCATTGACACCCTCAAAGAGAAAAAAAAGATGCAAAAACATTAGGCCTTGAAGGAAGGGAAGAGACTGATGTACATATAACTCAAACTGATGTAATTTCTGCAAGTAAAAGAAATGTTATCAGGCCCCTCCCTGACGCTGAAAGCAACCAGGCCAGGTGGTCGTGGACAGTGAAAACCAGCAGGGGCTGGGCTCCGCTCGCCCCACAGCTGACCCACCATGGATCCCTTTCTTGCCTCCCTTCTTTGTGGACCATCCCTCAGCCTTGCCCTGCCTCACCTCCCTCAACTGCAGGACATTCTTCCAAGGAGTGTCAGCTTAACTGGACCTGATTGACAGGGCAGTTGTCCCCCTTCTCTATCCTGAGCATCCTCTTTTCAACACCTTCAGCAAGGACTGGTGTGATTGGCTTGGGTGGGGAAGGCAGAAAATGATCCTAACAACTACAGTAAATCACAAAACCAATGTAAGGACAATGACAACCCTAAACAAGGAGTCACTGGTGAATTCTCATTTCAGTGAGTTGACATGTGCCTTGAAACACCATCACCTAAGGCATTATTATTGTTCACAGTTGGTCCTCACAGATATCTAGAGGAAAGAATGTTCTTTTTGCCAAGCCTTTGACTCACAGAAGGAGAAGGCTCTTGTATTTTAATAAGTAGTTTTCTCGATCTCTTCTCATATTTCTGAGAGTTTGTTCACAATGCATATGCCATGGTGAGTGTGGTGTGTGTGTGTGTGAGTGTGCATATATGTCGTGAATACAACACGTGCTATATGTGAGTGGGGGATTGTGTGTGCATGGGAATGGCATATATATATGAATGTGTGTCAGTCTTGTGAATGTTTGATTTGAGTGGCATATGTGTGGAAGTGTACATGCAATTGTATATAAATTGTGTATGTTCTGTGTGTGAACTAATGTATGTGTGAGTGGCGCATGTATATGAGTGTGCATTTGAGTGTGTGTGAGTATGCATGTGAGTGTGTGAAGTGTACATGTGTGTAGTTGTGTGAAAGTAGTTTGTTTGAGTGTACACATGCACATGTGTGTGCATATGTGTGTAAGTGACTTTGTGCAAAACCTGACACATATTTGGGTTCTCTGGTGTGTAAGTGTATCTCTCCTTCTCTGAATCTGTGTCACCACTTTGTTGGGCCCAGATTGCAGACAAGCAGCAATAAAGCCAGGACCCACTTGACGGGGAACTTCCTACCTGCTTGGAAGATAAAGTACGGCTGCACGTCAGATGGGGCAATGAGTCATTATTTAGATTCTGATGATCAGCACTGAACTAAGAGCCCAAATAAACAATGTGAGCTAAGTGTGGGCCTCATAAAGTGTTTGGATTGCTGAGTTTCCCTTCCTGATGAGGCAGGGTGTGTTGTCAACCTAGGTTTCATGGAGTCGTGTCACAGAAGACAGCTGTCCCACTCTGTTGCCAGAGGAGCTGCTACTGTCTCCTGTCCTCCCCAGATAATATCAGCATCCCCCAGTGCACTGGGAACACAGGCCCACGTGTTTCCAGCAAGGAGGGGGAGAGCACTGCGGGTCCAGGCAGTTGTCAGAGGCAGGAGAGAAAGTATCATCTGAAAATCCTGGCCCTCTGGTGAGAGCCTGGAGGAAATGTTAGCAACAACTGTCACTTTGGCACCTGGTTCCATCACATTCAAATGGGGGGCTCCTGGGCTACACTAAAAAAATTAAAAAAGAGAGTAAAAATGAATACCTGGATCCCACTTGAGACTTTGCAGAGAACTTTTACATGCATCATACCTTTCTTCCTCTAATCAACCCTGAAAAACAAACTGAAGCTCAGATATTTAGTGTCACAAAGTGGTCTCAGAAATGACATTCAAACCCAGGTCTTCAGTTTTTTCCCTAATATTTATCATAAAAGTAATGTATGCTTGTGATAATACTGTTTTTACAAACTGTACAGAAGAGGATAAGACAAAAAGTTTAAGAAAAAAATCCTAAGATGAACCAGTCCTCAAGGATTGCTACCGGTGTCTCGTATGACCTTCCGAAAAGAGTCGATCGTTTGCATAAATATGTTCATTTACTAAATATAAATAAGATTATTTTATGTACATATATGATTATAAAATATTTTTCATTTGACATTATACCTTGTAAAAAGTTTATATCAGTATATACTTTCTACAAACAATTCTTTTTTTTTAGATTTTATTTATTTTTAGAGAGAGGGAAAGGGAATAGAAAAGAGGGAAAGAAACACTGATGTGAGAGAGAAACATTGATCAGTTGTCCCTCGTAAGTGCCCCAAATGGGAACAAAACCCACAACCCAGGCATGTGCCCTGACTGGGAATCGAACCCATGGACTTTTGCTTTGCAGAGCAATGCCTAACCAACTGAGCCATTCCAGTCAGGGCTACATACAGTTCTCTTGAACCAATGTACCCTAATTCATTTAACCAGTTACTTGCTGATCAATGTTGAGATGGTTTCAAATCCAAATCGCTCAATATACATAGCAGGCTTTCCTGATAACAAACAATATTGCTCTACTCAGAAAATGAGAGTTCTAGGTTGACTCCAGGCAAAATAAAAGTTATTTATATGTGTAGGCGTTTATTTATTCAACACCACACTCAACTCTCTCCTTTCTGAATCCCTTCCTTGTTGCCATGCTCTAGGACTCTTTCTCCATTCCCCTACTTCACCCTTAACTGCTAGCAATAAACTAGAAAACAATTTCATGACTTCATGTATACCTTTGAGTTTGTCTTCATTTTCATAGTGCTGGGAACTACTCATTAGAATACCACAACAATTTGATATCACAAAGACCAAACTGCTCACTGAATGTATCATGAGAAAAATTTGTGTCATATATACACAAATACAGGGATATATAGATTGACATTTGTTTACTTTTATAAAAGACATCTGTCTATAGTTTTTCTTCATGATATGCTGTGATCCCCATGACCCTTTACAAAAGGGAAACTTTGTTTAATTATTTGTTTGTTTGAAATGAGTATGAGTTTTGTGTTCAGGGTTGATGAAAATGTTTTCTACTTTTCTCTTTTGTCTGAAATGCAAACATTTACACATTTTAAACTGCAGTTTTATGAGCATATACAGCTTTATCAGAAACTGAATGGGGACATATTAGGGTGAAGCCTTGTCCTCAACCTCAGTCCAGGCCCCAGGGAACAAATATATACAGCATCTTTGAAAGAGGAAGCAGCTGAATTGGTCTGATTAAAATTCAGTTCCAACACTATCTGTGAACTGTGGACAGTTGGGCAGAGATTGTTTTTCCTGAGGATGTTTCAATAGTTCACAGTGGTTCTAAAATAAACAGTTGTTACTACCACAGCTTTAAGTAGATTACTTCTCAACAAAGCTGAAGTGGCATCACAAGAGGAGCCCAGAATCACTTCTTTAAAACGCACTAATGTGGCACATCGTTGCACAGATATGTGTACATATATACACCTGTGTGTGTGTATGTGCAGAATGTGAGTGTAATTCTCCTGGCCGCCACCACAGAACAGAAAGTAAGGAGGTAACCTAGTCAGTTGTTTAATAGATGAGAGGACGCTGAACCATGGAATTTCATGAGCAAACTGAAAACACAACAGCATACACCTTTGGGCCAATAGTATATTCTACTGGTCCCCTGACTCCCCACACAAGAATATTTTAATGCCAAAAAGTACATTTCAAAACTCATAAAGTGGATTTCAATTCTTGAAAGTGAATCCTAAAAACTTATTTGAAAACTCCCTGAGTTATTTTTTTTATTCTCCTTTGGCCAGAAGCTGGGAAAACCAGACACACATTTGGACGTTCCTGGTACAGTCTGACAGCCATCAGCTGTGCAGTCTTGCCCATCTCTTCATCTCTCCCAGCCTCAGCTTCCTCTTCTGTGAAACAGAGATACTGATAGGACTTTTCTTACAGACAGGTTGTGGGGAGTAAATGACATTTCATGCACAGAGGGCGCAGCGAGGTATTTGCCCCCTGGAACACCACTCGGCACTCTCTTAGGAGAACTCTTGAGCTACCTTTCCTGGTGCCATTGCACAGTACATGGACACTAGGCCTAACCTCTCCCAAGAATCCAGTCAAGAGTCCAGACCCCTATGAAGCACACAGGCTGTACTTTCTTCCTGCCCAAACCCTCTCCAATCCATAATTAGCAAATATGTTCTTCCTCAAAAATTTCCCTCAGGGCCGAGTACAATCAGTTCATGTGGAGCCACCCCTTCTTGATAAGTCGATGAGGGCAATAAATTCAGGAGAGCTTGTCTCCAGGGTGGTACTCTAGGGCAGGACCGCTGGGTGGTTAGGTGCTGGATCACCATCTTCATCACAGGGAAGGTCTGGTTCTAAGCTTCTGAGGGCTGGAGAAAGGTGTCCCACCTGAGTGACACGTCCTCTCTTCCTCTCCTCCACTTTTCTCCACACTCTGAGGCTTACCAAGTTCCCTCTCATCTCCCCTGTCAAGAACCCCTGGTCTGCTGCCATCAAAGGATGGATAAGCTCGTGTCCCAGGTAAAACTGTGACCTCTTAGAGTCTAAGACCATAACTTGTTCATTTTCAGCTCTTCAGAGACTAGTATAGTTAGTACCTGATATCAAGTAGGTACTCAATATGTATTTGGTGAGATGAAATGAATTGAAAAAGCCATGTGGCCCTGTGTAAATGGAATGAACTTCTAGCTATTGGATTCCCCTGACATCACCCAAAACATATTCCACTACCCCTATATTCTCATTTATGAGACAGAGATAATTCTTCCCACCTGCCTTTTCTCATAAGGTGTTGTAAAAACAGAACAAACAGGACCAATTCAAAAGAAACACTGACAAAGCTTAAGCTAGATGACAAATAATTATTTTAGACATGAAGAGGATAAGTTGTATCACTTCGTTCTTATATGAGGATTATAGGATACTGCTTGAGTCACTGAGTTTATTCATTTCCTCATCCATATATTCACTCATTCATTTTATAAACACACGTTACACATAACAGTTGAATGAGACAATACCCTGGCCTCACAGAACCAAGGGTCTCACGATGGAAACCAATGAGTAAATAAATACCTCCAAGACAATGGGTAAACATGTGGTAAACATGTCACAGATGCCAGGAGGCCACCTAACACAACTTTCTAGGCAAGATGACTATGAGAAAGAACAGGAGTAAACAGGTAAATTTGGAAAGAAGGGCTCTTCTAGCTGACAGGCAGCAAGGTCAAAAACGAAGGCAAGAAGCATCTTGGTGCAAATCAACCGATGCCCTGAGGTTGACATTGTTTCCTTTTGTTTTATTTTTACTGAATGGTTTTAGTAGGGCGTGCATGCTTCAGTTCACCAGTGGCCTCAGCGTGACTCCATTATCTTAGCCTTACTTGCTGCTTGTTTATTTCTAACATCGTCAGCCTGGCCCTTGGTAATATTTAAGTTGGCAAAGCCAGGAACCAGAGAAGTGAGGCTGAAGATGTGGGCAGAGGGTGGAACACAGAGGCCTTGGTGGGCTGTATTAAGGAGCCTGAGCTTTACCCAGAGGCCTCTGAGGTGCCTCAGAGGGTTTCAGGCACAGGAATGACTTGACAGACCCAAAACCTTTCCTGTAAAGGTCCAGGTAGTAAATATTTTAGCCTTTGTAAGCCACATAGCCTCTGTTGCAGCCACACAGTTCTGTGTCAATAGTGTGAAAGCAGCCACAGACACTCTGTAAACAAATTACTGTAACTGTGTTCCTATAAAACTTTACCTATGGACACTAAAATGTGAGTTGCATGTCATTTTCACAAAATATCATTACTTCTTTAAATGTACAAGTGAAATATACTTCCAGTCAAGATGGCAGAATAGGTAAACTCTGAACTCACCTCCTCCCACAACCACACCAAAATTACAACTAAATTATAGAACAACCATCGCTAAGAACTACCTGAAGGCTAGCTGAAAAGAAGTCCTGTAACTAAGGATATAAAGAAGGAACACCAAGATTGGAAGGAGGGGTGGAGATCTGGAATGGACAAATCTCATGCCTCAAGTGTGCAGGTTAAGAAATGGGAAGGGATATCTCAGCTGCAGAGGTCCCCCCTGAGGAAGGAGGGACCACAGTTCCACACCAAGCTCCCCAGACTGGGGCACCAGTGTGGGAAGAAGAGTCCCCGTAACTTCAGCAGGAAAAAGCAGAGAGGACTGTGTCTAAAAAAGACAGAGGGCTGCGGGAGACGGAGACAAGCTGCTCTTAAGGAGCTGGCACACAAACTCAGCCACTCGCCACCTCACTCCCTCTGAGCTCCGGCACAGAGGCAACAGCTTGAAAAGCATCAGGGACATGGAGGGAGGAATTAAATCAGCCAACTTTTAGGACAAGGGCTGGAGGGGTCAGGGGATGAAGCAACTCTCCAGGAAAAGCACTGACAGGTGCCATTGTTCCCTTGCAGAGCCTAACCTTCTGCACAGCTGGCCTGATGCATGTGGGTACCAAATTTGTGCCCTCCATGAACCTGGCTAATACCATTCACCTTGCCCTGGTGATTCCCTGAGAAACCACCCCACCCAACAGGCTCACCCAGACCAAGCCTCTTTGTGAGCTCCACCACAGGAGCAACCTGTCTCAGTTAACATTGTGGACTTTCCCAGAACCTCTCAAAGGTCCACAAACCCTAAACCAGCAGTGACCAACCTGAACATACCTTGTAGCTCTTGCTAAACAGCCCCAAGTCTGGCAAAAGCAGGAACCAGTCTCAATTTAATTTGTTTTTACTGAATTTATTGGGGTGACATTGATTAATAAAAATTATATAGATTTCAGGCATACAGTTTTATAATACATCATCTGTATTTCATGTTGTGTGTTCACCATCCCCAGTCAAGTCTCCTTCTATCACCATTTATCCCACCTCTACTCCCTTATACCTCCTCCCACTCCTCTTTCCCTCTGGTAATCGCCACACTGTTGTCTAACTCCCATTAGGTGGTCCAAAGCACAACATAAGCAGCACATAGTCTTAGCTTGGGATGTAGCTCCAACTAAGATGCCACAGCCCAGTACAAGTGGCAGCTGGACTCAGCTCCCATTTTAGTGCTCACCAAGGCTACCAAGCCTGGCACAGGTGGCAGCCAGCCATGGTTTGTAGTGTACCCTCTCCTAAGTGCCTCAGCTTATTACATGCAGCAACCAAACACAGATCACTCTATAGCTCATATCAAGTGGTCCCAAGATTGACAGAAGTGGCAACTGACCTTAGACTGTACCACAGTTCCTTCTAAGAGGCCCCACACAAAACATACCAAATGGACAGTTTCAAACTGCACCAGAACCCCATCCAGTCAGCTCCACAATAGACATATCTGAAAGATGGACTCAGCTGGCACCAGAGCCCAACTAAACTGACTGCCATTCTGTGGGGTTGGCCCCTGCCTGACAGCTCACCTGAACTTGGCAGCAAGTTGTCACAGCCAGCCACCCTGAAAGTCAACCTGACCCACTGACATGCCAGCACAAATCAAGGACCACCTAAAAAAAGGGGGTATGGACAACCAACATGTGGGACACCCCTTGAGCACCAGGCTAAGATGACCAAGGAGACTGCCACTGGGCCACACAAAACACCTTACATAAGGCCACTCTGTCAAAACTGGGAGACATCTATCTACCTAAAACATAGAAGCAAATGCAGTGAGGAGCCAAAATGAGGATACAAAGAAACATGTCCCAGGTAAAAGAACAGGACAAAACTCTAAAAAAAAAAACTAAAAAAAAATAATAATTGGCGCCAAGCAATGTACCAGATACAAAGTTCAAACCACCAGTTTTAAGAATGCACAATGAACTTGGGAAAATAGATGAGTTCAGTAACAACATGAACAAAGAAAGAGAAAAACATTAAAAAGGAGATAGAAAACATAAAGAAGAACCAGTTAGAAATGAAGAACACAAAAACCAAAATGAAAAATACTCTAGAAGGAATCAAAAACTATGTAGATGAAGCTGAAGACTGATTCAGATATCTGAAAGAGAAGGCAGCAGAAAATACCCAATTGGAACAGCAAAAATAAATTATTTTTTAATGAGGATAGATTAAGGGACCTCTGCAACAATAACATCAAGCATACAAACATTTGCATCATAAAGGTCCCAGAAGGAGGAGAGTGAGAGAAAAAGAATGAAAACCTATTTAAAGAATAATGACTGAAAACTTCTCTATGCTAGCAAGGGAAATAAAGATACAAGTCCAGAAAGTGAGAGAGTCCCAAATAAGATGAATCCAAAGAGGCTCACACCAAGACAAGTCATAATTGAAATGTCAGCAGCCAAAGAAAAAGAGAGAACCTTAAAAGTAGCAAGAAAAATTGCACATAGTTATACACAAGGGAATTTCTGTAAGACTATCATCTGATTTTTCAACAGAAAGTTTTCAGGTCAGATAGAATATCACAATATAATCAAAGAGATGAAAGACAAAATCCTACAATCAAGATTACTCTATATAGCAAGATTATCAACTAGAATTGAAGGAAAGATATGAAGTTTTCCAGATAAGTAAAAGCTAAAGGAGTTCATCATCACTATACCAGTACTACAAGAAATATTAAAGGGAGTTATTTTTTATTAGAAAAAAAGGGAAAAAATGTCACTAAAAAAGCAAACAATTAATAAAAGCAGTGGATCGACCAATTATAAATATAGTACAAATGTACAAAGACAAAAGTAGGAAGATCATGTGTGACTGCAATGATAATTTTAAGGATACACACAAACACACAAAGTAAAAAGTTGATGACAAAATTATAAACTGGAAGGGGGTGAATAAAAATTGGAGTCATTTTAGAATGTGTCCAAGCTTAAACAACCATCAACTTAAAATAGATTGTTGTAACATAGCTTAATATATATATGAAGCACAGGGTAACCAAAATCCAAACATCTATAAGAGATTTACAAGAAATAAAGGGAAAAAAATCAAAACATAACATAAAAAAGTCATCAACATACAGGAGAGCAAATGACTAAGAAAGAAACTGAGAACTACAAAATGATCAGAAAACAATTTTAAAATGGCAATAATTATGTACCTATCAAAAATTACTTTAGTCCTGGCTGGTGCCACTCAGTGGATTGATTATCAGCCTGTGAACTGGAGGTTAGCAGGTTTGATTCCCGGTCAGGGCACATGCCTGGGTTGTAGACAAGTTCCTTAGCTGGGAGTGTGTGAGAGGCAACCAATAGATCTTGCACATGTTCTTCCCTCTCTTTCTCCTTCCTTTCCACTTTCTCTAAAAATAAATAAATAAAATCATTTAAAAAATACTTTAAATGTAATTGACTAAGTAGTTCAATCAAAAGACATAGAGTTTCTAAATGGATGAAAAAAAACAAGACCTATACATATGCTACCTATAAGAGACCCACATCAGATTGAAAGACACAATTAGACTGAAAGTAAAAGTGTGGAAAAAGATACTTCATGAAAATGAAAACAAGAAAAGCAGGGGGAAGCAATACTCATATCAGACAAAATAGGCTTTAAACAAAGGCTGTAATAAGAGATGAAAAAAGGAGATGATAAACAGACCAATCCAATAAGAAAATAAAACTCTGGTAAAAATCTACCTACCCCATACAGGAGCACCTAGATGTGTAAAGCAAACGTTAACAGACATAAAAGGAGAAATGGACAGTATACATTAATAATAGGGAAGTTCAATATCCTGTTGACAATGATGGATAGATTATCCAGACAGAAAATTAAGGAAACAGTGGCCTTAAATGACACATTGGACCTGATGGACTTAATAAACACTTTTAGAATATTTAACCCCAAAGTAGCAGAATATACATTCTTTTCAAGGGTATATATAACATTTTTCCAGGATAGGCCACATGTAAGCCCACAAAAGAAGCTTCCATGAATTTTAAAAGATTGAAATCATATCAAGCATATTCTCTGATCACAGTGATATGAAATTAGAAATCAATTACAGAAAAACACACAAACCTGTGGGTGTGGGCTAAATAACATGTTGCTAAACAACAAATGAGTTAACAAAAAGTTCAAGGAGCAAATCAAAAGATACCTTGAGACAAAAATA
The DNA here is from genome assembly GCA_004024845.1 of Tonatia bakeri. Lineage (NCBI taxonomy): Eukaryota > Metazoa > Chordata > Mammalia > Chiroptera > Phyllostomidae > Tonatia > Tonatia bakeri. The sequence goes on from PVIA01011687.1 coordinate 17,069, forward strand.
AAAACACAATGGCCCCCAAAATCTGTGAGAAACAGCCAAGGCAATTCTAAGAGGAAAATTCTTAGTACTACAGGCCTACCTCCAAGAACAAGAAAAATCTCAAATAAATAATTGAACTTCATACCTAAAGAGACTATAAAGAAAAGAACAAAACAAAACATGACTAGAAGAAAGGAAATAATGAACATCAGAGTGGGAATAAATGAGACAGAGACAGAAACAATAGAAAAACTCAATAAAACCCAGAGCTTTTAAAAGACAAACAAAATCAGTAAGTCTCTAGCCAGACTCATCAAGAAAAAAAGGAAAGTGCAAATAAATAAAATCAGAAATGAAAGACAAATAAGAACAGACACCAAAGAAATACAAAGGACAAACAAGTATATGTCAACAAAATGGACAACCTGAATAAATTCCTGGAAACTTACGATCTTTCAAGACTGAATCAGGAAGAAACAGAATATATGAACAAACCCATAACTGCTACTGAAGTTGAATTAGTAACCAAAAATTGCCCAACAATAGCCTTCCAGGTGAACAACAGGCTTCACAGGTGAATTTTATCAAACCTTCGAAGAACAACTAGTACCTATCCTCTAAAATGATTTCAAAAATTTGAAGGGGAGGGAAGCCTCCCAAACTAATTTTACAAGGCTAGCATTAACCTGATACCCAAATCAGAAATGACCCTACAAAAAAAAAAGATAAAATTATAGGCCATGATGAACATCAATGCAGAAATCCTCAAAAAAGTACAAAATATCAGCACACTAAATTCAGCATACATTAAAAAGATCATACACCATGATAAAGTGGGGTTTATTACCAGGGTGCATGCTTGGTTGAGTATCAACAAACCAATTAATATAATACACCACATAAACAAAAAGAAGTCTAAAAATCATCTGATCATATATCAATAGATGCAGGAAAAAGTATTTGACAAAATGCAATATCCATTTATGACAAAAACTCTCAGCAAAGTGAAGATAAGGAGACATATCCAACAAAATAAAGACTGTGTATGACAAATCCCAGGCTAACATCATAGTTGATGACAAAGAGCTAAAAGCTTTTTCTTAAAGATCAGGAACAAGACTAGGATGCCCACTTTCACTTTCATCACTTTTATTCAACACAATATTGGAACTCCTACCCATGACAATCAGAAAAGAAAGAGAAATGAAAGGCACCCAAATTGGAAATGAATAAGTCAAACTTTCATTATTCGCAAATGACATAATATAGAGAGAGAATCCTAACAATTCTATAAAAGAACTAGTAGAACTATACACAAATTCAGTAAAATAGCAGGATACAAAATTAATATCCAAAAATTGATTGCATTTTTATTTATCAATACAAAACTATCAGAAAAATAAATTAAAAACAATCCCATTTGTAATTGCATTAAAAAAATTAAACAAAACCCCTGGGAATAAATGTAATTAAGGAGGTAAAAGAAGTATTCTCAGAAAACTGTAATACATTGAAAAAAATGAAGAAGACACAAATAAATGGGGGTATATACTGTGCTCATGTATAGGAATAATTAATATTATTTAAATGTCCATATTGCCCTAAGTAGTCTACAGATCCAATGAGATCCTTATCAAAAATGCTAGTGACATTTTTCACTGACTCAGAAAAATAATCTAAAATTTATGTAAATCCACAAGACTCCAAATAGCCAAATCAATCTTGAGAAAGAACAAAACTAGAGGTATCAAACTACCTGATGTAAAACTATCCTATTATACAAGGCCACGGTAATCAAAACATGATAGTACTGGCATAAAAACAGACACATAGATCAATGGAAGAAAATAGGGAGCCTAGCCAGAAACTCACATCTATATGATCAACTGGTCTATGACAAAGCAGGCAAGAACATAAATGTGGTAAAGACAGTCTCTTCCATAAATGGTGATGAGAAAACTAGATTGATACATGCAGAAAAAGAAAACTAGAAAAATAAAAATAAAACTTTCTTACACCACATACCAAAAATAAACTCAAATGGATTAAAGACTGAAGTGTGAGACTGAAACCATAAAACTCCTAAAAGAGAAGATAGGCAGTAAACTCTCTAATACAACTCTTAGTACTATTTTTTGAAATGTCTCTCCATGCAAGGGAAACAAAAGAAAAATTAACAAAAGGCACTACATCAAGCTAGAAAGGTTTTGCACAGCAAAGGAAACCAAAAACAAAATGAAAAACATCGTATTGAATGGGAGAATATATTTACCAATGATATATCCCTAAAGGGGTTAATATCCAAAAAATATATAAGGGACTCATGCAACTTAACAACAAAAAAAAACTCCATTTAAAAATGGGTAGATGATCTGAACAGATATTTCTACAAGGAGAACATACAGATGCCCAGTAGACATATGAAAGATGCTCAACATCACTAATCATCAGGCAAATGCAAATTAAAGCCACAATGAAATATCACCTCACACCTGTCAGAATGGCTGTCATCAATAAGCCAACAAACAAGTGCTGACGAGGACGTGGAGAAAAAGGAACTCTCATGCACTGTTGGGAATGTAAATTGTTACAACCACTATGGAAAACAGTATGAAGTTTCCTCAAAAAATTAAAAACAGAACTAAAAATAGACCCAGCATTTTTAATTCTGGGTATTCTTTTGAAAAAAACCAAAACACTATTTGAAAAGATACATGCACCTTTATGTTCACTGCAGCATTATTTATAACAGCCAAGATATGGAGTACCCGAAGTGTCCACTGATGAACAAATGGATAAATAAGATTTGGTACATAAACAATGTAATGTTACTCAACCACAAAAAGAATGATATCTTGCCATTTGTGACAGCACAGAAGGACCTAGAGGGTGTTATGCTAAGTGATATAAGTCATCCAGAAAAAGACAAAAAGCATATGATTTCACTTTTATGTGGAATCTAATGAACAAACAATATTAACAGGGATTAAATTACAACATGGGGAATACAGTCAATAATATTGTAATAACTATGTATGATACCAGATGGGTACTAGACTTATCAGAGTGATCATTTTGTGAAGTATATAGATGTCTAATCAGATGTTGAATTGGGTTGGCCAAAAAGTTCGTGTAGTTTCTTTTCCATACAAAGGCCCTAGCAGTGCTTAGTTGTCTTTAACTTCATTTGAAATGATTTTGTTAGTTTGTATTGTGACAGCTATCATATGAGCATGCATTTTAAAAAACTTACCCAAATGGTGAAATTTTGTGCAGCCATTTGAAATAATATTGAAGAAGAAAGAAAATATACAACATTTTCAGTGTACTATGCTTTATTATAAGAAAGATAAAAATGCAACTGAAATGCCAAGAAAATGGTCTGTGCAGTATATGGAGAAGGTACTGTGATTGATGGAACATGTCAAACGTGGTCTGCAAAGTTTCTTCATACTATTGACATTTTGGTCAAATAATTCTTTGTTGTGGGGCTGTCTTAAGCATTGGAAGATGTTTAGCAGCATCCCTGGCCTCTACCCAACTAGAAGCCAACAGCAGGAGACAGCCAATGTACTCAAAATATCCAAATCAATAAAGTTATGTTGAAAACAAAAAAAGGGTCTTTTACTTTATGGGAAAAACTAAACAGGTCTTTGGTCAACCCAATACATCTGAAACTAATATAATATTTTATATCAACTTTAAGTGAAATAATTGAGAAATAAAAATACAATAGTAAACATAAGCATAAAAAAATTTCCAATGCCCAAAATAAATAGCTAGCTAGCTAGATAAAATGTACAAAACATTCTTAGCTGTGGTCAGCTAGATTTGGCTGGGATCTCAGTTGGTCAGCCCATTTTAGATGGATCATTCCAGAGAGTGCTGAGGATGAAGCTGAGATTGCACTGCTGAAGGCAGAGGCACCCCTTAGGGGAAGCTGCAACAGCCCAGGTAAGAAGACTTGACAGAGATGTAAAACTGATCCTTGGGATGGAACAGGGAGGAAAGTCAGTTTGGACAAAGGATGATAACTCAATGTGGGGAATATGGGGAGGGGCAAAGGTCGGTTTACAATTGGATGCATGGAAAATAATACAATAATTAACAAATAATAATAAAAGAATAAACTCTATGCTTCACATACTCACAACTGTAACCCTACTTTAGCCCCACCCTGCATGGTCAAGAGTGATGCCCAGGTTTCCAGCATGAATGAGTGAACACAATGTTGCTATCAATAGAGAGCAGCCTCGTTCAAAAATGGAATGGGAACAGAATGTTCTCCTTTAGACTCAGGGTCACTTTGGGGAGTTTATGGGACATGTGTATAGAAATGAGTAAGGCCATGCACCAACTGGAACTGTTATTAAAAAATTTAAAAACATGGTTTATATTGTCACCATTTTAGGGAGGGGAGGGGCACAAAGTAGGAATCTTGTCAATCTTTGCACAAGAGAGAATTAGGCCCTGACCAGTGTGGCTCAGTTGGTTGGGCATCCTCTGAAAGGTCATGGATTAAATTCCCAGTTGGTGCACTTGCCTGGGTTGCAGGTTCGATCCCCCATTGGGACAAGTGCAAGAGGCAACCAGTTGATGTTTCTCTCTCATCTCATACCAATGTTTCTCTCCCTCTCTTTCTCCCTCCCTTTTGTTCTCTCTAAAAATAAATAAATAAAATCTTTTTTTTTTTTAAAGAGGAAGAGAGAGAATTAGATCTAAATAATCTCAGACCAGTGAGAATTCCTCCTTCTCTGCAGGAGGTGTAACTTATCCTTCATGTAGCACATAAGCTGGCTTCCTCTCATTCTGCTGCAGGAGAGACGGAGGCTTTTTGACAGGCAACCTGTAAAGCCTTCAAATTCACCCATCTCCATGAAATTTGCTCTCCCCTAAACAAGTTGCCAATAGTACACTTCGGAAAAACTGGGTCAAAGATCTTAGTATAAGGTCTCTACAATTATCTAAGGAGTTAACCACAAATTCTACCAAAGCAGAGAGTGGCAGCTGGCCTAAAATAATGCTTCCCAAAGTATAGTACTCAGACTACCTGCATCAACATCACCCAGAAACTTGAGAAAATGCAAATTCTTGCACCCAACCCCCCCAGACCTACTGAATCAGAAACTCTGTGGGTAGGCCCAGCAATCTGTGGTTTAACAAGTCCTCCGGGTGATAGTGATGGACACTCAGGTTTGAGAACCACTGGCATAAAAGAGGGCACTGCTGCATCCTTGCCATGATCTCTGCATTTCCCTGCCCCACTGCCTCTGCACTGCTCTGCTTTATTATGAACAGTTGATGTCACTCCTTCCACTCAAAGTCAGCCACATGGACAGGCCAAGAGGCTCTTTCTTAGAATGAAAGTCTATTTTTATTCTCCCCAACCTGTGCCCACTGCATTTTCCATTCAGCAATGCTCACATCGCTGGAGCTGCATAGAATGCCAGTGGGCAAGGAAGGTCTGGGCCCAATGACATAACAACTAGCATGAGTATGAATACCCATCTGGATAAACTGGGAGACATGGGGCCATTAAGTAGTGCTGTGGCTATGAATACAAACTCAGGAGTCAGGCTTTGTTAGGTGTCTGTCACTTACAATGCTGGGTATCCTCAGGCAAGTTATTAAACTTCTCTGTGCCTAGTTTCCTCATCTCTACAACAAGGATAATTAGAGTACCTAGCCAATCAAGATGTTGTGAGGATTACATGAGTTATTTGCAAAGCAAATTGAATAGCATCTAGCACATAGTGCCACGTGAGCACTATTTATTATTTTTATGCTGAATATTCCTCATCTTCAGTCAGCCACATAACATGGAACACACTGTGGGTTCATGGGGCAACCGTGCTCCCAAAAATTGCCCAGAACACTTAATCTTCTTCCTGGCAAATTAGACTTTACTTCCAAAATCCTGTATGATACCCTAAATTGATGAACTGGGCAAGACCACACAACTCTGAGAATGTTCCTTTTCTTCTCCTCAAATTCAAAGGACTAAGTTTGAAGCAGCGCTAGTCACCATTTCCCCAAGACTCACAGCCAGACGTAAGCCCTATGGCTCTTACAACTCCGATAATCCAACGATGGACAGCAAATGAACCCATTGAGCTTTCTCCCGGACAGCAAGGGCCCAGTTGCTTCCATCTGCACAGTGTGGGTCTCCTTTCCTTTCCCCTGACTCCCCACTGCCCCTCCCAGAGTGGATGAGGTGAGAACTACCAAAACAAGTGGCCTGCACATCGAACCAGGTGCACTAGATTCTGACTCGGGGAGAAATCCAGGAAGCACAGTTTCCTAGGGCTACTATAACAAATTACCACAAATTGGATGCCTTAAAACAGATATTTATCCTCTCACAGTACTGGAAGCTAGAAATACAAAATCAAGGTAAATGCAGGGCCATGCTCCCTCTGAAGGCTCTCAAAAAGAATCTTTCTTTGGCCCTCCCTAGCTTCTGCTGCTTGCTGGCAATTCTTGACATTCCTTGGCTTATGTGGCTGCATTGCTCCAGTTTCTGCCTCTTTCTGCCAATTTCTCTCTCTGTGTTAGTGTGTCTCCAAATTTCCTTCTCTTTATGAGGTCACCAGTCATTTGACTTAGTGTCACACCAATTCAGTATGACCTCATTTTAACTTGTAATGACATGTGCAAAGACCCTATTTCCAAATAATGTCACATTCACAGGTGCCTGGGGTTAGGACTTCAACATGTGTTTTGGGGGAGACATAATTCAAGCCACAACAGATGGCAGATGTTTCTCACAAGTGCAGACTCGAAGCTGTTGAAAGTGGCATGTGTGATGGGCTGTGTCAGGAGAATTGGAGGCCAACTCTGGCCCAGCATGGGGATTAGTTGCTGATACCCACCACTGCAGGGTATAGCGGGGAGGGCTCCCATGCTCTCCTGCCAGGTGTTTGCCTCACTGATGCAGACAATGGACAAGCACAGGAGAGTGAAATGTCCAAATGCAATGTCAAGATAGGGAATCTGGGAATTTGGCCTGACAGCCAAAGACTGCCAACTGAATACTCTTTTTGGCAGAAGAGTATCATTGAACAGAGCCCTTCCTGAGTGCCAGGAACACTGAATAACTGGGTAAAGCATATAAGACACAACTTTACCAGCCCATAGGCAGGCCCGCCTTGACTGTGATGACTGACAATGCGAAGAGGCTGCTAGGAGAGAGAAGACGGGCAGGCACGGCAGCTGTGGGAATGAGGGAAGCCAAGAGGCCCCTCTTCCCTCCACGTCTGGGAACCTGGGTGACACGCTGGGAGTCAAGAGCATCTCCACATGTGTCTGCCTGGAAACCCTGTCCACTGCCCCAAAGGGCATGAAATCAGAAATACAGAGGGGAGAGGCACTTTTCCCAGTGCCTTTTGGGAAGAATCCAATCTGCTTATTCATGCCTAGCAACAACTCTAAAGCCAATCAGTCACACACCCCATGGTAAGGTAAGGAAATGCCAAAGGTTTTCTGAAGAGTTGGAGTAGAAGCCGCTTTCTGTCAGACCCACTGGCTGGCTGATGCTCAGCCTCTCCAGGTTTGCCTACCGTCCAGTCTAAACAATGGCCTTCTGCTTATTCGTGCCCCTAAAGAGGTGGGGATTTCTTAGGGGACCCACTTGAGGCTGCACCTAGAAACATGGTTCTGAAGAGAATAAACTCATCACAAAATACAGCACTGAGTAAGCACACAAAAGTCCAACTTGAAAAGGAGTATGTTTTTTTTTCCCCATAATTTAAAGCAGACCTTACAGAAACTTAATTTGGTTCAGGAAATCAATTGTTCTCATATATCCAAGCGCCCTGAATCTTCTGATGAAATGGGTTTGAGTCCATGAGCATTTGCCTAATAGAAGATCTTTTCTTCTACTTTCTCAAGACCAGAGCTGCAAATGAGAAAGAGAGAGAAAAGAGAGAGAGAGAAGGAGAAAGAGAAACGCTGGCCTCTAGGGAAATAGAGAAACACTTGAGTCCTGGCACACACTGTAGCAAGCACACAAAACCTTTTTTGTTCCAAGGCCAGACCCGAACAATAAGCCATAGGGGCGCCTTTGAGAAGCACTCACGTGCCCACTGAAGCAGAGCTGACCATGTTACAAGCAAGGAGTCCGGGAGTTGTCTATAAATTGGTGGAAAATAAAGTTTTGTTATAAATCCCCTTAAGGGAAGCGTCATTGGCACCCCTCCCTCTTGATGTGTGGCACTTTGACTCTTAATTTGAGAAAAGGTCCCATTCCTAGGAAGCAATGGAAAAAGTTCTTTACAAGTGAATCCTTCCTGACAGACCCCTGACAGCGACTGTCAGACTGGCAGCGCTCTGCACGTGCTCACAAGGCTGCAGCTGGATGGGGGCAGGAGGCTCCATTCTGAAGGAGTCACTGAGGTATGTCTGGCTCTTATGTGGGCTGCTTTCCTGCGAGTCAGACCCCCCAGCCCTGCAGCACCAAGTGGAAAGCAGACTCCAGTTTCTAGCCCCTTCCTACAGGCATATTTTGAGCTGATTTTTCACACCTGGTCTGCATATGCATCCTGTTGTACTTCCCTTTTCCACCTGTGACTTCAAACTTGTTTTCTCACATCAGGTTCCATGTCACTTCCCACCTGGGCACCACCTTTCCAACAGTCACTACTGCTCTTCTTCCTGACAATGATGTATTTCATTTCTCCTTTCCACTACTCAGCCTCTGCCTACCTGGGGTTTGCAGATGCACTCGTAGAAAGAAATTCAGGTCTTTGAAATAAAAGGCAGCTAGTCAATCTTACCTACTGGCCTTTGAAAGAGTGATTTGTGCAATGTATTTATTCAACAACAATTGCCAGATTGGGGGACCAGAAAGACTCATCCAATTACTCAATCATTCATTCAACAAATATTTATTAGACACCAAAACAATGTTCCAGGCATGGTTCTAGGCACTTGGAACACAGCAGGAAACAAGTTTTGTTTGTTTTTTTAAATCCTTACCTCGAAGGGTTTTTAAAATGCTTTTTGCAAGTACAAAACTCCTAAAGATAGAAACAAGCTTCACATGTTTGGGAACAGAAAGAAGGTAAGTGTGGCCAGTACATAGAAAAGCAGTACTCAGTGGGAGGGGAAGAGGCTAGGAAGAGCTCAGATCACAGACTCCAGAGCCCAGAGTAGGTTTGATTTTATTCTAAGACCAATGATCAGAAGGACAAAGTCATACGAGTAATGTTTTTAAAATATCAGTATATCTGCTCCGTGGAAAACAAATTGCAAAGGAGCAAGAGTGAACAAAGGAGACCAGTGAAGAGCCTGTTGTAGAACTATCTGTGCCACCTAGACCATCAGCATGTGCTTTACAAAAGCTGATGGGGCTGCCAAAAAGAGAATGTGGAGACCTGTGTTTCCAAGTGGAGATGATAGAGAAGGTGGCATTTCAGCCAAGCCTTGCAGATTTGGGCACAGGAAAGAATAGAGGAATTATAAATATGTGGTGATTTGGGGTATTGGTGTGTAGACAGGGATGCTGAAGAAGTTAAGGGTACCCAGTCAGTGGGTACCCTTGAGGGCCTGAATGCCAGGCTGGGGCACTTGTCACTTTTACTTTTGGGGGTAAGAAAGAGCCAGAGATTGTTCAGGAGGGAAGTAAGAGCAGAGCTGTCTCTGGTAGCATACGGAGGATAGTTCCCAGAAGTTTAGAACAGAGGTCTGCAAATCTTTTCTGTAAAAAGTCGGATAGTGAATATTTTAGGCTTTTTAGGCTGTAAGTTTTCTTTTGCAACTACTTGACTTTGCTGCCAGAAACAAATACGTAAACCAATGGGTGTGGCTGTGTTCCAATCAACCATTTCTTACAAAAATGGTTGTAGATTTGGGCTGCTGGCTATTACATGCCAGCCTCTTGGGTTAGAGGAAGGGGGAGAAGTAGCCAGCCTTGCAGAGGACATTGAGGGGTGGGTTATACCAGTGACAGAATGGAAAGGAGGACACAGATTTGAGAGGTGCTGTGCAAATTGTCAGGGAGGTGGGTGAGGGGTGACAGTTGAGTTTCACTCAAGAATTTCTAGTAACAGTCAGAAGAGCTTTTGTTCATTAGCTAAGATGAAAAGAAAGCAATGGGTGGGAGATGGTTTAAGCTGTAGAGGTAGAGAAACCACTTCTTCCCCAGGAAGCAAGAGAGAGGGAGAGAAGGAGGGAGGGAGAGAGTGGGAAGGAGCGAGAGAAGAAAATGAAGGAGAAGGAGCATCTATGTTTATTGGGCAGCCAAAAAATACAGACCATGGAGTAAGACAGAAAGAATGATCAGAGAGGCAAGAGGTGAACTTGAGAATGACAGTCTCTCAGTAGTGTTTCTTCCATAGAAATGGCTGGTGGTACTGATGACTTCAGAGATTTAATCTACTACCTGGATTCTCCTGCATCTTATTCTGATCCCCTAGCAATTAGGCAGCACCTCTTTCCTAAGCATCTACCACCTATCTAATCTTGAACTATTGACTCTGAGAGGTCTTTTCACCATGTGAAAGACCACATGGTGCAGCCTTTAGTATAAGTCGTGGGAAAGGAAGGTGCTACTGAAGGGCCATGGGCAGTCCAGGCCATTGCAGTGTCTGGGAATGCCTTCTGGGGGAAAGGTGGGGTCTGGAAAGGCAGGGGAAAGGTGTCCACGTGGGGAGACAAACATGTAAAACAGAAAACAACAGCAATGATCAAACCTTATTAAGAAGTAAGGATAGCCAGCCTTTCAAATTTACATAATTAACATTGGAATGCATGGAAGATTTTTTTTTTCTTTCATTTCCCTAGTCTTTCTGTACTAGGTATCACTGAGAGGCAACAGAATGCATCAGCGAAGAATATGGACTCTGGACACAGCAACTAGGTTTAAATTCACACTCTCTTGATTGTATTGCTTCACCTCTCCATGCTTTGACTTTTTCCTTCTGCAAGGCAGGTGCGTAGTACCAGAACTGCCACACAGGAATGATGTGGCATTAAATTGTCAGTACACATGCAGGGCTCAGACCCGACTTGGTAAAGGATGCACCACATCAGGGCTTACCTCTGTGTTTCTTTGTCGCCCTCCTGCTTGGAGCTGAGTAACAGAGATGCGGGAGAAGTGGCTGGAGGTCTAAGGAGCCCGACTGCTCTGCTCAGCCACACTGGGAACTGGCCCCTTGTCTCTGCCCACCGTGTGTCAGGTGACGAGAACAAATGAGCCAACCTCCAGCCACCACTTCCTTCCCTGTTTCCACTCCTTTCTGGGAAAGATATTTTCTTTCTCAAGATTGAAACTAGGCAGACAGAGAACATTTTGCAGTTTTAATTAACACAGATTTATCTACATCCCAGGGCTGTTTGCAGTATCAATCTCTACCTGGTACCTTAAGCTCCTTAGCAGACAGGCACTGTGTTCTCACCAAATAAGCCGGACTCTGGGTGCTTCAGCCCCATTCGCACAGCCACTGCCCCCTCATCTCATATAACAGCCTCTTGGCTCTCCTTAAATAGATTGGTTGGTCCTTGTGAATTTGAATTTATCCTCCGCTTGGTGCAACTAAGCATGAAAATTCTTGATCCTTGCCTCAGGCTAAGGGAGGAGGCAGAGATATTTGTGTGGTCTGAGCATTGAGCTCAGGTTCAACCCTGAAATGAGTCTGACCGTCTGAGAGCCGAAGCTGCAGTCTCCTGACTCCTGAACGAGTCCCTGAGCCGCTGGCGCAGGGGCTGATGGGATGGGGAAGGCGGTGCCCAGGGGCAGAATGAGCAGGGCTGGAGGATATAGATGGATTTGATAATTTGGTGGAATAGCCTGAAACTATGGTCCCTGAATTAGTCAGAGAGTCCTGTTTATAACGGTCACAAGAAATAACTCTGCTCATCGGTTTGTAAAAGCTTGTTGTATGTAGGATATTTCAATATAAATAATTCTCATTGGGGGCTTTGCCTAGCTCAGTGCTTTCTTTTGTTGATTTGATTTTTCCAATATGGACATCTTATTTCTGAGAAAATCCAAAAGAAAAAGGTGTTACAAATGCATCTTGGCTCTTTGGGCATATTTAAAATTTTATTCCTGGCTATTTTAGCACATACTTTATAGTGTTGCAATGGCATGAGTAAATCAAGTAGAAAAAGACAGTACCAGGCCTCCTTTGAGGCCCCATGAGCCAAAGAACCATCATAAAATGTTTAAAAAGACCAAGGAAAAAACTCAGTAAAACTGAAGCAAACTACCTCATTGCACACACCATTATTGCATCAGCAGATTACTACCGGAAAGGGAACAAACATAATGCTGGTCTGCATGGACCCAGTGGAAAAGACCACACAGTCCCTCATGTCGGGCTCCTAATGCTAAACAAACATAATTTGAATGAGATTCTAAGTTAGCTTCAAAAAAACCTTCATAGTAGAATTTCCTAAAGAAGGAACTGTGCAACATCATAAATCTAAAATATGCTTCATGAACAAGATAATCGCATGCCCAAATCAGTCTGATAAACATCCCATATTATAACGTCTCTTGGGAATTCACTACGAGAATAAGAATACTAAAGGTTCTAAGAAGACTGTAAAAAAATGACTTTTTTAATTTACTAAAATAGCCTGTTTATCACACAAACTTAACAACCCCCTGAAATAATTTTCCATTAAAATACCTTTTGGATTTAGTCTGTAAATTCAAGAAGGGAGCTCATGCTGCCTTCTCACATATCTGAAAGATCCTTAAACACACATCCCCCTCAAAAGACCTGGATCCACATGGGGACGGAACTGGTGACTGTCCCTGTGAAAGCCTCTAAAACACCAGTGGCAAACACAAGGCCTGTGGGCCAAATCCTGCCCTCCAACTTGTTTTATCTGACCTGGCACCTTGTGTCTACCTGGCAGCAGCACCAAGCTCTCACTTAACTGTCAAGGAGTAGTTACATTTATACAGTCCTAAAATTACATTCAGCCCTTTGAAGATAACCATGAGGCTGCTATGGCCCCTGGTGAAAATTGGTTTGATGCTTCTCCTCTGAAACAATAGTTCTCAACTCTCCTGTGTATCAGAATCACCTGGGAGGGTTAATGAAAAGTACAGAGCCCGGGCTTGTGGAGGTAAGACAAAGTTGGGCCTCTGAACCAAGTTGCCCCTGTGACTCTAATGCTCACCAAGCTTGAAAGCTGCTGCCCTAGGCCAGGTCTGGGGGAGGAGAGGAGCCAGGGGAGGGGAGGTTTTGGCCTGGCCTGGAGATCGTCAGAACACTGAATCCACAAGTGTCTGCTGAGTGCCCACCATCTGCCCAGCTCTAAGCTACAGCAGGGATACTACCTTGGCGGTACTGGCTTTGAGTTGCACCTGATCTTACCCGGTAGTGAAAAAAGAGAACAAAATGGAAGCAGCCATAAGGCACAGCTCAGACTGTCACCAAAAGTCCCCTTTCCTAAACAGTACTCCACCAGTGTAATCAGATGATAAAAAGGGTAGCTATGAGAAACTGAGGATGAGAGACAAAAACCCAAATTCATCATTAATCCTTTTCTTTATTGCCAAAACTGCGCCTGAAATATACAATCTTTTCAATGGCTTTTATAACTTACTAGGTTTGGTATCCATACTATACACAATGCTCTCGCTATTTCCGACTCCTTTGTCATTGTAATAATTCTGACCTGAGGGAAAATTCCTAAAAGCTGTTTCCAGGTAGCCTTTCAGTAGAAAATTAACTAATCAAATTATTAATTACTTTTGGATCATGAAAGTGAGCTCCCCACTTCCCTCCCCAGCCCACTGACAGTCATGAGAACCCCTATTTGGACCTGGATGGAATGTCTCCACCTGGATGGGACAAAACTGTGGATCTCCAGGCTACTCTTCAGCCATCTCACAAAGTCCAACCAGTCACCCACGCCCCCAGTATTAGACAAATTGACTCTCACTCAAGAATCAGTTAGATCTCTTTGCCAAAAGCAGACAAGCTGAGATAACACTGGATTAAGGTTGAGAGGTAGGGGGAGTTGAAAGGGACCAAGGAATAGAGACACTTTGAAGAAGTCCACCTGTGAGTATCATACAGTACATTATAAAATTCAATTGAAGATGCCTTAGGATATTTTAATATTTCCAAAGTATAAACATGACAGACAAAAAAGCACCCATAATTTTAGAAGTTCAACCTTACATTGATTAAAGGAAATAATGAAATTTCTAGGCACTTGCATAGAAAGACCACATATCTCAGACAAGTATGATTCAAATCCTGCCATCATGCTGACGTTCCTAGCTCGCCCAAGTAGCCACAAAACAAAACCCATATCTATTTTCTTGGGTGAGTCTAAGACTCATTTTCATGACTACCGTAGTCATGGGCTTCAGTCTTTAACACCACAGTTCAGTGCTGATGAAACCCAATGACCACTTATAGATATTAACTCGTATCTTGTTAGAAAATTCTCACTCCTATACCAAGTTTCAGTGATCTGGGAAGCTTTTTCTTAAATGTGTGGCTCCAAAGAATACTTAATGTGAATCTGATTTAAAATTGTATGTAAGATAAAGTTATTTATTCTATTTGATGAAATTCATACAAAGTGGCTTTTATTCACATGAAAAAACTTAACTGAAATAAAGCTATACCTCTATCATCCTTCTTATAGAAATGCTCATTAATAGCCTCCTGTTTCTCCAACACGTCTTTTCTAATGATCAAATAGTTTTGCTCTCTGAAGATATTTTTCAGCCATTTTCAAATATTTTTCCTCTGCTGTGTGGGAAGAAGTGTTTATAGGAGTGTATAGAATCAATACATTAACTATCCATTCATCATTTAAAGAGTACATTGGACTTATCACCAAATTAATTACTAGCTTTTATTATGAGACATTTTATTAACAAGTAAATTCCAGCTGAGAGATGTTCAAATGGTTCGTTACCAAGGACAGAAGAATCACATGCATATTTGGTGAAGTTAAAGGACAGAAGAGTCTAGAATAGTAACAGATTTTATCCATAAAAGTAAAATAATGTAGCAGTAGTAACACTGCTCCTTTGATAAAAAATGTAATGCCCTATCATCCTGATACTTCTTCAGTGTTAGTAATTTTGAATCAACATCCCATAGCTTCTGGGCAGACATGCAGTCATAATGGAGAGATCCTGGTACCGCAGACCCTTTCTTACCAGAGAAAGGAAAGAGCGTCAGGACTAGCACTAAGAGATCAGGCTTCAGGGAGAGCTCTGCATTGCTCAGCCTGCCACGTTGGACAAGACTGACTGCCTCCCCAAGCATCTTCTCTTCTAAGTGAAATGGAGATGACAATCCAAACTGGACTGCCTCAAAGGCTTCCTATGAGAGTCAAAAATTAGCAGGAGAGGTGCATACAAAGTACAATAGTTGAATATTGCCAGTCTCCCCTTTTCTCTTTTTCCTGAAATGCCCTCAGAATTATCTTCCTAAAACCCAAGTTCAATCATGTAACTTTCTTGTTCCAAGCCCACTATCTGGAGAATAAAGTTCAAACTCTTTACATATCCAAGATCCTCATGGCATGTGCTTCTCCTGCTACCTCTCTCTGTGTTCCCAGACCAACCACACTAAATTTATTGGCAGTTTTTGAACATTTCATGTACCTTCATACCTGGGTCTTTGCACAAACTAACTAGTCAGTCCTAAAAACGTCCTGTTCCTCCTCAATAATCAGTCCAAAAGTAGCATTCCCTTAAAGATACTTCCCCTGATGTCATTTGTTTATTCAATTATCAGAAAGTGTTATTTATGTGCCAGGAATCAGAATTATACAGTGGTATTTTCCCTACAATGGCACCTTATGTATATTTCTAACAGTGCTAATTTCAGCCTGCTTAATGAGATTTTTATTTTAATAAGATATCATTTTAATAATAAAATACTAGTATTTTATTATTACCTTACCACTAGATTGGTGTTTACCACTACATAGGAAGCTCTTTGAGTAAGAAATTATTTGCTTTTCATCTCTGTATCTCCATGCTAGTACATACAAGGCACTTGACAAATGTTTGTTGAATGAATACACTGTGCTTTTTTCATCTTGAAATTCTCACAGTTTTGTTATAAAGGCAATCACATGAGCTTAAGGGAACCTCACAAGCTCAAAATGGATGGAGGGAAATTTCTGCCACTTTTTCTATGAGTAGTTACAAGTCATATACATGAAAGCTTTGGACCTTATTAACTATCAACTAGAGAAACCACTCTCTCATCCAGTGCTTCCCCCGCCCTCCCCACCCCCACTATTGTCTGGGGGCCACAAAGGGAACAAAGATGAGACTGTGGCCAATCTTCCTGACTTGCCCTCCCTAAGGACAACTAAGGTTCTAACTTGGTGTCCAAGATAACCTCTTTCTGATGGCTTGGCCTTCTCCATCACATGGGCCCACCAGAGCTGGGTTTTACATCTCAAACGTTGCCAAGATAATACTTAAGAAAGTTGTAGAAACATAATAAATATCCATCACAAATTTTAAAAATATTTTTCCAGAATACTAAAGTTCAAATATTTGGAGAGGGTGTGTCAAGAGTGACTCACAACAAATAGCAATAATAAATAAGGCAATGAGTAGAAAAGAGCAATCAGAGCCCAGACAGAGCAGTCCTTTGGCAATTTTCATTTAAATTGCTGGGTCAGTTTCATTCTGGAGAAATACTTTTTAACCTTCAGAAACTTACTTAATCCCAATATGAGGCAAACGGTCCTAAGAGAAGTTCCTCCCCCTCCCAGCTTTCTGGGGTCTCCTTCCTCATTGTCACAAGTAGCTCGATATTCTATTGGGAACTCATACTGAATATAGGTTCTTGCTCTTAGCTTATCTTTTCCCTCCCTGACGCCATGTGGAAAAACACAATGGGGAACATAGCGTTTTTCTGTGCACATCTTTCTGTGCACAGCTGTGGCCTGGTAGCTACAAGAGGCACATTTCTTGTACTACAGCCAATCCTGCAAGTGCCTACAGTCCAAAGTGTTGATGAAAGAGACAAAGGAGGTGATAACCTGGGTTCAGATGAAGATGAATTGGGGACATATTTGTATGGTGGCAGTGTGTATCTTAGGAATATACTGAAAAGGTGAGGAAGAGGGTGGCTGCAGAAGATAATTCTTAACTCTAGGCTAAAGGACCAATGTTCTAAGAGCCCCTCACAATTACTGTCCAGGCCTCTCTGATCTCCATAGTGCCACTGAACATAACACTAAGTCCCCAGGGAGAGGACGTGCCCTGCCTTCCCTCTCAGTGTGTCATGCTAAACCGAGGGGACAGGAAGGGTGCTGAAAGTTCCAGGCAACCCAATATCCTGAAAAGGTCTATTCTTCAAGTGAAAAATGGCGGCCCCCAGTCTGGCTTATTCCAGTGTTTAAAAGTTAATAAGCATGTGTGCACATGTGCACACAGACACTCCAAAGCTTTTTCTTTTTAATTAAAAAAAATTTATCCTCACCTGAGGATATTTTTATTATTGATTTTAGATAAAAAGGAAGGGAGAGGGAGAGGAAGGAAGGGAAGAGACAGAAAGAGAAAGAGAGAAATATTGATTGGTTACCTCCCATATGTGCCCTGATCAGGGATTGAACATGCAACCCGGTCAGGGATTTGCCCTGCAACCTCTAGTGTACAGAATGCACGGCAGCCAACTGAGCCACCCAGCCAAGGCCAAAGCTTTTAAAAATAGACTGAAAGAAAATACAACAAAATGTTTAACATGCTTGTTCTCCATTGATAGGACACTTTGGATTATCTTCCTTCTTTTTTCTATATTTTCTACAGTAAATTTATATTAATATCCACATAAAATTATATTAAAAAGGCTTCTTTTACCAGTGATTCTTTCCCACTGAAAAAGATTTCCATGAAAATACATCTGTATTGGTCAGAGGGGACTGTGGGGTTAACAAGGTGCTTCAATATGAAGGGAAGAATACAGAGTCTTTGTTTTCTGGGCTTTTCAGGCCTTTTGTATATTTTCTTTTCTCTTCTTAGAAATGTGAGAGTGACCTCCTGCCCAGAGAAATGACCTTGGATTTAAATTTGAAATACTAGCACAATCTAAATGCTTGAAAAGGGACATCGCATTCAAGAACAGGAGGTGAAGTGTCTCTCTGTTCTTTGTTGACACATGATGCATCCATCAGATCACTTGCCAGAAATGGGTTGTTGAATCCTTCTACCTCTGCCAGCTGCAAAAAGCATTTCTTGTCCCTTTCCTCTGTCCTCCAGGTTACAGCAGCCAGAATCTTTCAAGGTGGGACCCAGAGCACAGGCAAGCACAAGCAGGTCATCATTTGGGGAGAATTCACCCTTTCACTTTATTGCTTTCTTTTACAGTATCTGTTAGGATGGTTGGTTCATGGGCCCCTCTATTACCCAGAGGGTCTATGTTTTCACTTGTTTGCTTGGCTGTCAACCAGAGACAAAAGGAATTCTCCCCTCTAATGGTTTCTTGTGCTACTTTCTTTGCCTGTCCTATATCTTCAAGTAATATACCAAGATTTCTTACCCCCCATACAATGACATGATGTCTGAAATTTGCCTTAAAATATTCTACAAAAGATGAAAAGGTAGGGGGAGAGTGTCATGGCAACTAAAAGGCTCTCCCTATAAGCTCCTGCAGGTAGTTAGAGACCCCACTTCTCTCTAAAAAAGAAAAGTTAAAACATCCTCTCTTTTATTAACCCCTTCAAATAATCCTTGTTTTTAAATTTCTAATCTTCTCTTTTATAGACTAGTAAGCAGGATGGTAGTTTTGATCTAACTCATTCCCTTACAGCACATCTTACGTGGAAGTGTCTGGCAGCACCCTACAGAAAGTGTGTACTTACCATCCACACACACCGACTTTGACAAGTCAGCCAAAATGCTTACACATCAAGATAGGCATGTCGACATTCTCCTGTGTCACCTATACACATTATTAATTTTGCTCACAAACAAAACAACAAAAGAATAAAATTTCTCTTCATGGGTAACTCATACTTAGAAGACTGCCATTAGTGAAATATAATAGACTGTCATATTTTTGAGAACACCAAAAACACCAGTGTTGACCTTGGTATTCATATGGAAGACAAGATGAAAATTTGAAACAGAAAATGTCAAAAAGTCTTCTAGAGAGACACCCCAAGCTTAATTATGGAAGTAAGGTCTTATTGTGCAAAGACAAAGAGAGGTAAGCACTGGATAATATATCTGTATTCAGTCTCACAACGAATGATACAGTTGATTTATTCCTACAGGAAAAAGAAAAACCTGACCCAACTAAGAGCATCTGGGTTGAAAGGAACATCTTTATCCCTATATGATCTTCAGTCTCAAGTACACGTAGTACTTTTTTTTACTATAACATTCAAAAGTGTGGTACATCATTACATAATCAACCAATCCTTTTATTCTCCCAAATAATATATACTAAACTACTTTTACACTGAAAAATGATAAACAAATGTGAGACATAATGGTCATTATGTTGGCACTTCACTTTTTATGGATTTAAACTCTTTTTCATGATCAATATAAACATTCTCTATGGAGAATTTCATTCTTCCTTGTCTCCTTGTTCATATGATGGTACTAAGAAATGCTAAGAAAAATATAGATGTTAATTTTATGCCCCTACACTTGACACATATTGTAGTGTGGAAAGGAGGGGGAAGTAGATCAAATTAATGCCAAGAACTATTTTAGCTCTGTCTACCTAAACTTTAAGAAAGCCTGATAGCCCTGGCCAGGTGGCTCAATTGGTTGGAGTGTGGTCCCACATACCAAAATGCTGTGGGTTTGATTCCCAGGCAGGGCACATACCTGGGTTGTGGGTTCCATCCCCAGTCAGGCACATATAGGAGGCGACTGATCGATGTTTCTCTTTCTCTCTCTCCACCTCCCTCCCTCCCTCCCTCCTTCCTCTCTCTCTAAAACCAATAAGCATATCCTCAATAAACATATCCTTGGGTGAGGACAAAAAAAGAAAGACTAAATGGATGCACAGCCTCCCGCAATGCTGCTCTTAAGAGGGTTTTGCTGGCAATCAGTCATTCAGTCAGGAACTTGAACTGAGTACACAGCACGCAGCATTGGGAGGCAGCAGGTACTAAGAAATGATAAGTCAGAAGAGATGCTAAAGAACAGGCAGCATTAAGAAAACAAGTAGTGAAAATAAGCAGCACATGAGGGCATGGCAGAGCACCCCCAGAGCAGAAGTGAGAGTCAGACATCCAAAGTCCCCTGAAGGCACTTCCTCTTTACTTCCCCAGAATCATAGAAAACATCATAAAACCGTAGAGTCAGAGCCTCCATCGAAGCAAAAAAGACTTCCCCGGTGACATCTCTGTCCCTTGAGAGAATTATCTTCCTGGTTGAAAGCTCACAACATGAGAGTGGCTTATCCCATGCCTCAAGTTCAATGAATGCAAAAGTACTTTGTAATGGAAAAGACTGAACCAGGTCTTCACTGCTATGATTGCTGAGAAAGACTTTCTTCATAAACACTGTTTACGCTCCATCCACCCCAGGCCAGGACTAAAATTAAGGTTGCAATAACAGTAAATAAATAGTGTTTACCTAGCTCCACCTCTCATCAAAAAAATTTAACCCCATTTAATTTTCAACATAATACATGAAGTGTTCCATCTTAGACTGAAAATAGAACAATCTAGGATATGAAACAGAGTTGGAGACTTCTTCTAACACAATCCTTTGACTGTGGTGTAGCACCAGCCACAGTCCTTCCTGCTCCAGAGAAGTCTATGCTATTTCTTGAAGTTCACTGAGAAATGTCCTCTACCACTGCTTATATTCCACATGGGGCTGACTCCATTCTGAGGCCTCCCTCTCCATTCCTGTCCCTGTTCAACGGTGGCCAGCAGTCCCTTCATGAAGGGACAGGGGCTCATAGCAATCGAGAAAAGCACATGGTTATACATGAGCTATAAAGCAGGAGATGGTTATGTTCTTAGGAGTTTTAATAGAAACTTGATAAAAAATGCTACCTTTAGCCTTATACCCTTCTTTCGCATAGGTCTTGCATGAATCTTTGAAAAAAGCAAAGAATCCACTGAAGCAACGTTAGCGACCTTCTGCCATGATCCATTGTTAATGATCCAAGTTTTGACCCCAAAGTGTAGCCCATAGGAAGAGTTTCTACCCATGAGTTTCTCAGTCCCTCCCACAAATTCACCCGCAGTAGGGATGTGCCATGGAGCTGCAGGATCCTGAGTGAGACCACCACAGACCAGCAATGCTCAATGCCCACCCCTTTCTTCCTCTGCTTTGTTCAGGGAACAATTCCATACACTAGAATTCTGGCAACATAGTTGAAGGAATTAAAAAGCTCAAAATGACAGTAAATGAGTTGGCAATAATTATAATATAATTGCTACATGGTGTCTCCCCTGCGTATACAAGTGCTCACAGTTACCACGCTATTCATTTGGCTCCCCTGCAGCATTACGACGCTGTTCGAGCAGAACCATTCCCTGCCCTAGGAGTCTCTTTACAGATTTAAGATCCAGAACTCCGGCATGTTCCAGCACACATGCAATGGTTGTAGATGCCACACTGTGTTCCTAGTGACACTTTTGCTTTAATGTTCAACTATGAGACACAGCTGCAAGAGTAGGGTTTCAGATTATAAACAAACAAAAAAACTCGGAGATCGATAAAAAATTAGCAATCCCTAAACACTGAGAGCAAAATGAAACAAAGTAAGCTGTGTCTGAGTTGATGGTACGATCCACATGTTGAGAGGAACCACTCAATGACTCTCGCTGAGCGTCCTCAGTGGAACAGACCCTGAGACACACACACACACACACACACACACACACACACACACACACCCCTCTAAACTAAACAACCAAAACAAATCTTAAAGTCTGTAGTGATCAATTGTTGGAATACGTCTGGTGGTTATTTGAAGACTACTGCGTGCGCATTGTGAAATAAATTAGTAATTATGTTGGTGCCACTGCAAATTGATTTTTAGCATTAGGAAGAGAAATATATAGGTATAAGATCAATATGAGTAAGATAAAATTCTGTAGTTCTGAATATAAATCTGAAGAACCTCTGTAAATCCATGATACATTTTATCTTAAAGATAATATGCATATATCTTAGCTCTGAATAATGAAAAAGGCCTAGAAACAATGACCAATCTACTAGCAATGAGCCCCCTAGACTGAAATCAGCCTTTCCAAATACCAGTTTCTACCAGATGGAGACCAGGTTCCTAAGGTAAAAATGACCTCAGTGTGAGGCAGGAAATATTTATGGAAAGTCAAACATCCTGTCAGGCCAGAGAGCAAAGAAGTTGTCAGAGATCTCTAAGGCTAGTCAAAAGAATTCAGGAACCAGCTTGAAGCTCTTACTGGCCAACATGAGAAAACTTTGAGCATTTGCGCATCCTTAAGATTAACAACTGCAATGGATTAAACACATTAACTATGTCTAAATACACAAGTGCATAATAACACTAAAAAAGGGAAAAATTGAATTGGGCACCACTGGCTGACGCAAAAGAATTAACTCATCATTTCAAAAACTGTTAAAAGCAAAGAATCAAGATTTTCCTTTACAAATTATACCACAGGTAGACAGTAGATGATGGAAAGTTCCTTTTTTATGAAATTATTCTGAGTAAATGAGCATGAAAGGATCAAGTTAGAATATTGCCCCCTAGATCTATAATAAATTAATTAATAAATGTAGGCAATAGTAATTCATGGTTATTATCCTCCAATGGGAGATCACCTGATAATATGTACATACTGAAGGAAATATATAATAATATCTCCTTGGAAATACTCTTCTCAGAAGTGGAATCTGAATATGACCAAGCTTCTAGATCAAACTATTAAGGTAAAGTAAATGCCAGAGTAGACGAACTTGTTAAAACATACCGCAGGATTCAGTCACCAAAATCTAGAATTTAAAATCTTTAGAGGACAATTCAGTTTCTTCAACAAATACATTGAGAGGAAAATAAAAGAGGGAGAAACTTAGCAGTCCCAGGAGAAATGGGAACCAATTGCAATTTAATTCTTTACTTGGAGTCCATTGAAAGTGTAAAGAAATTATGACACTACTGTGAAATTTTCATATTAAAAATTATTAATATTGGGAATATGAAAATGACACTATTATTATGCTTTTAATAGTGCCTTTATCTTTCAGAGATAGGTATTGAAGTGATAGGATATCCAGGATTCACCTCTAAATAATCTGGAACTAGTGAGGAAGTAAGAATAAATAAAATAAAACTGGGAATTAGTTGATAATTTTTATTTTCTCTAATTTTGATTATATTTGAAATTTTTCAGAGTAAGTTTTTTAAAAAGTATAGGTATTTTAAATGAAGTTGAAGAGAAGTAGTTATCTGGGGAAAATCGCTTTACATAACACCACATGCCACAGTAAACTTCAGATGAGTTAAACAGTTAAATGTTTACAAAGGACATCAAATGAAACATGAAAACTACATAGATGATTAAATATTTTTGTCTTGACAGTAACAAATCTTCCATCTTAAAAGCAATGAAATAAATCACAAAGGAAAATATATTGACTACATAAAAGCTTGAAATTTTTAAAATCATATATCCTCAAAAACAAAAGGCTGGAAAAATATTTGTACACATCATGACAAATTTATGGTTATTGTTATTCCTTTATAAGAATCAGTAAGGAAAACACAAGGAACTCAAGGAAAATGGGTATTAAAAAATTCACAGAACAGGAAATAGAAATAGCTAATACACTTATCAAAATAATATCCATGAGTAATTTAAGAAATACAAATTAAGCCCTGGCTGGTGTAGCTCAGTGGATTGAGCGCGGGCTGCGAACCAGGCATTGCAGGTTCAATTCCCAGTCAGGGCACATGCCTAGGTTGCAGGCCATGTCTCCGAGCAACCGTACATTGATGTTTCTGTCTCTCTCTCTCTCTCTCCCCCCGCCCTTCCCTCTCTAAAAAATAAATAAAATCTTAAAAAAAAAAAGAAATGAGAAAAAACACAAACAAGAAAATATAAAAAAGAAATACAAATTAAAAGAGAATTTATAATTCACATATTTTAAAATGTATATTTAATACTGGTCTGAAAATATTTATAGAGGCATTGCAATAGACTGCTGGTAAAAATGCAAATCAATACAAATTTTCTGTAGGGTAATTTTGGCAGTACACATTGAAAACATTTTTTTTAAGTTCATACTTTATGAGGAAATCATTCTACTTCTAGAAATACAAGAGAAGTACAGTAGATTTACTGCAAAAAATGGCTGCAGCTGCCATCTTCCTCCCAGTCCTCAGGCCCCTGCTCAGGGGACTTTGCCTCTCCTCTCATCAGAAGATGCAGTTCACTTCCCCATCCTTTGAATCTGGCTTTGGTCTCAGTACTCACTTTGGCCAGCTGGACGTGAGAAAATGTGACATGACTAAAGAGTTACAGAGTACTTGTGAATGGGGCTTTCCCCTCCTGCTGTTGGGGACCCTTCTGCTACCATGAATAAGCCTGGGCTAGACTCTTGGAGAATGACCAACCAAATGGGGAGAGGTCCAGTCATCCCAGTTGCCCCAGGTGTCCCAGACATATGACTTATGTCATCTTACACCACCTGGCCACAGCAGGGGAGGAATCATCAAATTGGTCACACTAATGGACAGCAGCGTATTTGTACACAGTGGAAGCCAGAGCAGGTAAGAGTGTGTTCTGAGCATTTATGAAATTAGCACAGACAGACGAGGCAAACAGATTCTCTGCTCACCTACAGAATTATGAAAAATAATAAATATTTATTTTAAGCCATTAAGTTAGAAGTGGTTTCTTAATAAAAGCTGAATTAGTGGAAGTAATCAGAAAAATGGACAATTGTATATGTCCAAAGATGTTCATTTTAATATCATTTATATGAATAAACTGGAAGGAATCTAAATGGCCAAGAAGGAAAAATGATTAATCATAATAACAACTGCAGATTTAAAGATGATAAAATCATTGAAAACCATGTTTTCAGAATATAATGACATAATGATATTTTATTACTAATAATTTTATCAACAATGCAAAATTTTAATGATATTTTTAAATGTTTACAATGGAAAATTAAATTAAGAAAGCAAATTATAGAATTATATGTAAAGTATTATTTTCAGTTATGCAAATGTGTATGTTACATCACAGACGGAGATTTGACCTGAAGACTTATTTTTAAAGCTGTTGTTTTAACATTCACATGCAGTATCTCACGTTATCTCTGGGGAGACTCTTCCTCACCCCGTGTGGTCCCTTGAAGTTACGCAGTGCAAAGCAAGAATGAACATGTAGATGTGTGGGAGCAATCCGCGTGCAGAAGGTTCTGACTGACATGTTCTGTTTAATACATGTTAAAAAAACCCTGCATTTTAAAATTACATCTCTGAAGATCAGTTCCTTTAGAGAACAGTTTCTTCTCCAAACCTGGACTTAGATGGCCATGTACATTCAAATCATTGCCTGTTCTTTCAAAGATGTGATGTTTCAACGGGCAGGTTTTTTTGCCAAAGGTGCAGCTCACAGATAGATAGGTTTGATCTCTCCAGGTGATACTGGAAAAGGTCTGGAAATCAAGGTCCATGTTGGACTTAATGCATCACTAACCGAAGACTTCGGGAAATGT
>PVIA01011688.1:0-43862 GCA_004024845.1 Tonatia bakeri
GGATTTATTGGCTAATTTTTTATTTAGGATCTTTCATTTGTGTTTATTGATGAGATTTTTGTTTATGAATCAAATACTTCATTTAGTTTTTAAGTTTATTTTGAAATATTTCAGACAAACAAAAACTTATAGAGTAACATAATGAACACCCATATACCCACCTACCAGCTTAAGTAAAACATTACAGGTAAAGGTAAAGCCTTCTGTATATCTCCCTCTGTAAGAATCCCTCCTTCTTTCTTTTGCTAATCACAAGGATGAATTTTGTGTTACTATTCCTCTGTATTTTTCAGTGTATTTCTCATTTTAATATCTGTCTTTAAGTGATGCTTAACTATCACCCCAAAAGCATTAGTAATATTGTTTTGAAATTATTTAGTTTGAAATATTTTATAAGTTTTATTGTAATTTCTGCTTTAGTTTATGAAATATTTAAGAGTTTATTTTAATTTCAAGATGCATAGGATTTATATGTATGTATACACCTCCTAATATATATATATATATATATATATATATATATCTACACATATAAATAATACTGTCTTCTGTGGCATTTCAATTTAATTTCACTGGGATATTAAGGTTAGTATGATATTTTCTTGATATTTTCTTGGTGTCCTAATACCCCATTATTGTGAATGTTCTCTATTTACTTGAAAATAATATATAATTTAATTTGTTGGATGTAAGGCTCTATCTGCTGCTCTTATCAAGTTTATTTTCTCTGAAATCTTCAATTTCATATTAAATTTTTATCTGTATAATCTCCTTAAAGTTTAATAATAATTATGTATTTTCACTTTATCCTTGATGTATTCCAGTACACTGTCATGTATAAACTGTAGATTCACTTATATTTATTCTGTTTTGCACTGGCTATGTGTTTTTCATCTGAGAGTTAATGGGTTTCTTCAATTATAGAAAATTCTTAGCAATTATATCTTTGAATAGTGTTTTCTGCTATTCTCTCTTCTAACAGTACTATTAGACTTGCATGGAAACTTATCTATGTTCCCCATGTTTCTTAAGTGCTTTTTGCTGATGGGATATTTTTATATCTTCTTGTAGAATTCATCAGCATTACATTCTTATTTACTCATTAAGTTAATTTTCAGTCTCCTCTATTGAGATTTTTCACTTCATTGACTAAATATTCCATGATTTCTCATGTAGCACCCCTCCATATATATGCCAAATATTTTTACCTTTTTAAATTTTATAATTTTAATGGAGGTTTTCTTCCTTATTAGGTGAAAGATCCAAAATACTTACTTTTAAATTATTTTCAGATTGTGCAAATTAATTTTTCACTTGGAGGGAATTTATCTCATAATATCCAATATTCTTTGTGCTTGGGTTGCACTGAAATTATAGCCAATTTTGGGAGAACTGGTATCGTAACAATATTGAGTCTTTCTACTCATGAACCTGGTATATTTTTTTTCATTTATTTAGGTATTTAGTTTCTTTCAGTAATGTTTGTAGTTTTCTTTGTTTCTCTATTCCTGTGTTAGTACCTTCTTTTGTCTTAACTAATTTGTAAAGTGCCATTTTAACTTTGTTGTTTCTTTTACAGTATTTTGAAAGTTAACTAACTTTCTTAGTGGTTGTCTTAGGGTTCACAGTTAACATCTTAATTTATGACAATCTAGTATGGATTAGTAACAATTTAATTTCAGAAGTATGCAAAACTGTTTCTATTGAGTTGCATCCCCCCTCTCTTCTTTATTGTCCTACAATTTACTTCTATATACATATACATAAAATAGTTTAATTGTTGCTTTATGAAATTTTGTTTTAAATAAATGGAGCAATGAGAGAAAAGATACATTAATATTTTATATTACCTTAGTAGCTACCTTGCTTTTTCACGGGGATATGAATTACTCTCTAGTGCCCCTTCATTTCAACCTGAAAGATTCTCTTTAGTATTTCTTATAAGGAAGTTCTGCTAGTGACAAAATATTTATTTTTGCTTATATGAAAATGTCTTAATTTTTCTTCCTTTTTGAAGGAAGTTTTCTAGATATTGAATTCTTGTTTGAAAGTTTTTCAGCACTTTGAATAAGGCTTCCCACTTGTCTGGCTTCATGTTTTTGTTTAGAGATAAGTGTCAGTCCTGTTGAGAATTTCTGGTATCTGCTGAATCATTTTCTTTTGATGCTTTCAAAGTACTCTCTTCTTTGTCTGGAGAATTTGATTATTTGATGAGATGCGTATGGCTTGGATTTCTTTGAGCTTGTTTGGATGTGTAGATGGTTTTCTTTAAACTTGAGAAGTTTTTGTTCGTTATTTCTTCACATATTCTTTTTGGCCCTTTCTCCTCTCCTTCTGGGGCTCTCAATATATCTATGTTGCTGTGCTTGACGGTGTCCCATAGGTCTCTGAAACTGTTCATTTTTCTTTTTTTGTTCTATTTCTCTGACAGAGTAACCTTAATTGACATATTTTTAGGTTCACTTATTTATTTTTTTTTCTGCCAGCTTATATCTGCTCTTGTCTATGGTGAATTTTTCAATTCAGTTTTGTACTTTTCAACTCTGGAATTGCTATGTGGTTCCTTTAAATTTTTTTTTTTTAAATCTACTTGTTAATATTTGTTATTTGATGAGACATGGTTGCCATATTGCCATACTGCCATACTTTCCTTTGATATTTAGACAAGGTTTCTTTTACTTCTTTGTGTGTATTTACAAAAGGTGACATAAAGTCTTTGTTTAGTAAGTACGACTTCTGGGCTTTTGAAGGGGTAGTTTCTTTTGACTGCTTTTTTCTCTGTGTGTAGGGGCCATGCCCCCCTTTCTTTGCATGTGATAATTTTTGTTGAAAACTCAACACTTTAAATAATATAATACCAAATTCTGTAAATCATATTCCCCCTATTTCCTAGGGTTTACTGTTGTTTGCTGTTGTTGTTTGTTTCATTACTTTCCTGAACTGAAGTTTGTATTCTTTGTCGTGTACGGACACTGAAGTCTATACCTCGTGGTTTGCTAATGATTGCATTTACATTTCTGAAAAGCCTTGTACTGATAAGTATCCCAGCGTTTAACGAGGATCACTCTGTGCAAGTGAGGGCATGCTTTCTGCGTCCTGGCAGGCGGTGTGCAACACTTAGTCTTCACTTCCAGCTTGCCTAAAATCTCCAGATCAGCCTGAGGCCAGAGAGTAAGGCTTTGTAGTGATTTAGAGGCATGTGCACATCCCTGCTCATGGGCATGACTGTCTAAATTGCCAGGAATATATCATAATTTGTCAAAATCACCTCCTTTCTCCACACACCCACAAATGATTCTCAAGCTTTGCCTTTTAAGTGTTTTGGTCACTTTATTGTTTCCCTCATTGAGACCCCTGCCTCGGGCATCTGTGATGTTAAATAATTGCTATTGATTGTTTCTGACAAACACCTTGAGGGGAAAGGCTGTTTGTCGTTGAGTGAGCTCTGATTCAGGCCAAATACAGAGAAGCCCCATACATGCGGGCTTCCATGGTACTGTGAGACAGGTCAGTTACAGTTCCCTGGGTATAGGGCTCTGGCTGGCTCTAAATCTGTCTTGCTCCAGTGGCTTGTGGGGCTGCTGGTTTCACGGCTACCATGATTGTAAGAGTTTTCCTCTTCAAGGTTACGGAAGTCCTGGGTATAAAGGGTTGGGAGTAGAGTATGTTAAAATATGACAATATTATGATTTTTACCAGAATTCAAATATTTTTCTTGAATAAATACTCCTCAGATTGTTGTAAGCCTGTGGTTTATTTCCAGAGCTCTAAAAAGTTGCTTTTGACAGATTTTGGTAATGTTTCAGTTGCTTTTATTTATTTTTTAAAAACATTTTATTTATTTATTTTTAGAGAGAGGAAGGGAGAGAGAAAGAGAAGGAGAGAAACATCAGTGTGTGGTTGCCTCTCATGTGGCCCTCACTAGGGACTTGGCCCACAACCCAGGCATGTACCCTGACTGGGAATCGAACCTGCGACTCTGGTTCGCAGCCCGTGCTCAATCCACTGAGCTACACCAGTCAGGGCTCAGCTGCTTTTATAGATGGACTAATTTTGGAAGGTATTTGTTTCACCATTCCAAAAGTACTTTATGTGGGTCTTTGTCTTTAAAGTAGGATTTTTTTGCAGAAACAGCATATTTGTGTCCTGCTTTTCTATCCAATCTGACAATTTCTGCCTTTTAATTAGAATGCTTAGAATAGTATTAATACTTATAAAATTATCTATAGAGTTGGTTTAAGTCAACCACTTTGCTATTTATTTATATTTCATTTGTTCTGCCTTATTTACTTTAACTCCCCTCCCTTTTCCTGCTTTCTTTGTGGAAAGATGCTGCCTGTCTCTTTAAAGATTGGCAGAATCTGTAGAAATGTAGATGAGAAAAGAAGTCATGACTTCTTGCATATATTACAAATTGGAAAGAGACAATATTTTTTAGTGAGGACAATTAGAGCACCGCTAGCCAAAATAAATATAGTATATGTCACAGATGTATATAATTTAAAATTTTCTACTAGCTATATTAAGAAAGTTAAAAGAAATAGATAAATTTATTTTAACAATAATTTTATTTAAATCAATATATTGAAATGTTCTTTCAAAATGTAGTTAACATGAAAGTTATTAATGAGATAGTTACATTTTTTTGTAATAAGTCTTCAAAATCTTGTATTTTACAAGAGTAACAACCCATTTCAGTTAGAACTGGCTGCGTCTAGACGCAGAAGTGGCCGGCAGCCCCCACTCTGCAGAGCGTGGGTTTGAGAAACTCTCAGGCAGTTTGGTTTAATGAGGCGGAGAAGCTGATTCACAGAATCAGGTTTGCTGAGCACCTTGATTTTAGTGATCAGTTGGAGTTATATTAGAGCAAAGTGGAAAAGAGAAAAAGGTAGATACTAGTAAAAAATAGCTGGCATAGAAAATAATTGTAACTGCTGTGTGTGAAGGGGCGTGGAATCTTAGTCATTTATGAAGTGCTGGAGCCTGTATTGATGTGGCAGATCATAGTTTTCAGTCTAACAGTGATAGCTACACCGAACAAATGCTCCGTCAGGCACTGTTCTAAGCGCTTCAAATGTATTGTGTTGAGTCATTTACTGTGTGATTTTAAGTAAGTCACCTGTTCTTTCTTGGGGCTCTGTTGTTTTCATATATAAAAAATTAAAAGCCATACTAGATAATATGTGAGCTTCTTCTTAATACTGAAAGTCAGTGTTTTTAGATACATTGATGAGGAAAATAAAATTTCTGTCCTCAGGGAACGTATAGTCAAATAAAAGAGGTGAGACGTATCCATTTAATTAAAATGCATGGTGACAATAATTAGGGCCTTCAGAGAGCTACAAAATCCTATGAGAATCTAAAACATGTTTACTTGTACATAGTAAATGCGTAGTAAATGTATGAATTGGATTGAATTGAATAATGATAGCTGCTGAATCAAGGGAAGTGGTTTTTTTCTTTGTTAGGGAAGGACAGTTGGTGTGAGCCTTGGCAGAGGTGGGAGTGAAGGAGGAGAAGGTGGGACGGACTGGTGAGGCACCGTTGTCCAGGTGACGGGAGGACACAGGGCAAGAAAGCCATGTGTGTGTCCAGAAAACGATAAAGTGTACTTTGACCCTGTTATTAGGGGATGTTGGAAAGAGGTTCTATGAGGGGAGGTTACATTCAAATCTTAAAGAGCCTTTAAGATTCTGTTAAGGGCATGTTTTATCACTGACATTGAAATGTGGCAGAGAATGAGAGTGCGCAATGTAGTGTTTTAGAATCTCCACATTTTACGTGCGTGCTTTCTATCATCCACAAGGATGCTTAAGTGAAATTTTATGTTTAAAAAAATATTGGGCTAGAAACTTACAATTCATTTGGTTTGAAACAGTGTCATATTAGTTTTGACAAAGGGTGTATAGGCTGCCATTTAGGGTAATACAGGTCAAGTTTGTGCTCTTCATTGGTATTTTTTGTCTTCTAGTATAGTGCTTTATTTCTGCTGATTCTTAATCCTTCATGATTAAATAATGCTAAATAAGTTTATGTCAGCATTCAGCACAGAATGGGCGCCTGAGGCCGACTGTTTAAAACTATTAGTGTCTGTCCCAAGAGCCAGTACACAGAGCTGCAAATGTGGCACAAACAACCACATGGAAAAATCAAAGATTTCTCAGAGGGATGAAAGTTACAAAGGCATTTTCTTTAACTCTGTAAATGCTAGAATCTCTCTCTGTCTTTTTATTCCTGTGTATTTTTTATTAGCTTAGCAGATTTGTGTTTTTATGTTATGTTTTGTGTCATTTTAGCATGATAGATCAGGGAATTCATAAAGCAGGAGCATCCATCTGCCCAATTTCTTTCAGGTGACCTGTCCAGGAGTGGTGCTGAAAGACAAGGAGGGCATCTATCTTAGCATCTGTGTGTTTGGCCAATACAAAAAGACACAATGTGTCCCAGCCACCTTTCCATTGGTCTTCAATGCCAGAATGGTGTTTGAAAAGGTGAGTTCAAATATCAC
Source organism: Tonatia bakeri (assembly GCA_004024845.1). Lineage (NCBI taxonomy): Eukaryota > Metazoa > Chordata > Mammalia > Chiroptera > Phyllostomidae > Tonatia > Tonatia bakeri. Next base: position 6,509 of record PVIA01011688.1, read on the forward strand.
ATCAAAATTAACAAACAAAATAAAAATAGTTACAAATTCGGAATACAATTCCAGAACGCAGTTATTATTGCTGATTATGTACTTTGATTTAATTCAAAGGAAGATTTGTCACATAAATTTGGAGGGTTGAAAGTACACATGCATTATGTTATACATTGAATCCATTTCTTCTTTTTCATGATGAGTCAGTTTATTTCTAAAATTGTGATAGTGGACTTTATGTAAAATGTCACACCTTGAATTCTAAATATTATTGTCATAAAAATGAGATAGGAAATATTACTAGATAAGGAGAGATCATATTTTACTATGGCTGTCTTGTGATACTTCTTTTTATGTCTCTTTTCTTTCTCTAAAACCTCTGCTTTTGGTTATTACCAGTTGTATTTCTTACTTTTAAAATTTCCTTCTTTCTCTATTTCCCTCTCTCCTTCCCTCCCTCCCTTCTTCCTTTTCTCCCCAAATACTTATCTAATAACCTGCTCTGTTCCATGCACTTTTTAAAGCACTGGATAGACAAACATCTTTCTCCTCTTGGAGCTTTCGTTTTAATGGGAGAAATAGGAGCCAATGATTAAGTAAACACAGAAATAATATGATTTGAGACAGTGGTAAGTGTCATGAAGGGAATAAAGGGAGCTAAGGGACTGAGAGGGACTGAGAGATAGGGGCATTGTCTACTTTAAAGGGGGATCGGAGAAGGCAATTACATTTAAACTGAGCCTGAATTATGGGGAAGAATCAGTTTTTTAAAGGACTAGGGGAAAAGCATTCTAAGCAGAGGAGCAGCAAATAAAAAGGTTTCTTGTTAGACACAAGCTTGATGAGTTGGAGGAGCACGAAGGCCAATATGACCTTGGCAATGAAACAAAGGAAGGATGCTGGCAGGTGAGGTTACAGAGGGAGGCAGAGCCAGCTGCAGCGTTTGTAAAATATTCCATAGTGATCATGGGAGGCAGAGAGGAAGCGATAGTTCTCAGTAAGGTCAAAGGTTTCTTTGTTTGGGAAAGGAATATTTTGGGAACTAAAGGGAGAAACAAAGACTGTGTTACATGTATGTTCCTTTCACTTCCTCTTCCCCCTCGCACCTCCCTCTCCACACTCCCCTGCAGGTGTTCCCAGAAGCAGTGGACCCTGGAGATGTGGTTGCACAGCTGGAATGTAAGTGTTTAACTTTGCAGTCCAGATTCTAAGACATTTTAGAATTATGCTCTTTAATCTTGAATAAATAAAAGTTAAAAAGGGTTTAATAAAAATTTTTAAAATCTTGAGTAGTTTTTTTTTTTGGAATTTCAGAATATACCTGGAAATGATAAAAAAAAAAAAAAATACATGTGCTGAAGAGATGCTGGGAATTTTTTCTTTTTCTGTGGTTAGTCTGTGGAAAACAAAAAGACTTATTGGAACTTTTCACTGATTAAGATAATATAGATTGTTTACAATGTGAGAATGGAGATTCATATTAGGTAGGGCTCTGCCCTGCAGGTAAAAATATGTCTTTACTCTCAGTCTATTGAAAAGCAAGAGAGTAAATAAGAGAAGATTAATGTAATGGTAGTCTAAAGTGTATGTTTTGCATTTTTTACAATGTTACAAGTTCATGGCCAAGGATAACAGTAAATTCTTCCAAGTACTAGGAGTCAACCGTAAAAAGGTGCAGCTGTTTGTGAGAGCAGCAGTGCAAAGGCGTACACTTGGGAAGAGTTATTTGAGCTCTGGATGTAAAGTGAAAAGCTCCGTTTTATCCTTGTAGCTAGAAGGGGTCATGGACCACCAGGTCAGTCTAATATGTGGTGTGGATCAAAAGGCCAGCACTCTTGGGCATCATCAGTGCCAGCCGTCTCCTCCACACTCCCCCGGCCACTCCCCACTGCAACTCCAGCAATGTAGAGTCGCGGAACCTGGTGCTGCACTAGGGTCTGGGCGTATGGCAGGGACCGGGCTGGCTCATTGTCTCTCATTCAGGGATTTTATAGTGTAGTGACTTTTCTCCAGGGAATTTTTTATGACCTGTGACAATATCTTATTTTTTTTATAGCTGTTCTGTCACTTGGTATTCTGTCTTTCATTGTAGCAGACCAGCTAGGTGGAAGTTTGGTGCCAGTGGGTGTTTGACTTTTAATATTTCCTGAACATTTTACTCAGTGTCTGGGAAATTGTGTATCTTAGAAGGTATGAGTATAATTATATCATCATTCTGAAGTTCTCCTGTTATAAAAATACATATCTATCAATAATTGAATCTCAAAAACAAGCAAGCAGAACAAACAGACTCATAGATACAGAGGACATTTTGATGACTGACAGATGGGAGGGGGTTTGGGAGGATGGGCAAAAGAGACAAAAGGATTAACAAGTATGAATCGGTAGTTACAGAGTAGTCCTGGGGATGTGAAGTGCAGCACAGGGGATGTAGTCAGTAATATTGTAACAGCTGTACATGGTGTCGGTGGGTGCTAGATTTATCGGGATGATCAGTTAGTACGTTTATAATGTCTAAGCCCTGGGTTGTACTCCTGGAACTAATACAATATTGTATGCCAAATGTACCTGAAAAATTAAAAAAAAATAGAGCAAAAAAATAAAAAAAACAACTTTTTTTCTATTTGATTTGAAATTTTGGGGCTATGAAATAGTACTTAGTCATTATCATTATTTAGAAATTTTAATGCCTAGATTTCCCTGATTCAGTTTTTCTCTTAGATCTCTTCTACCCATCATTGATATTTCACTTTTTGCTATCTGTCTGAACTTCACCTTCCTCTGCCCTGGCTTTAAATATTGGTGTTCCACTGTCCTCACTTCTTTGATGTGTTTTCCTTAGTTTCTCTTTTTTCCTTATGTACTCTCCAAAGACTTGGTTTTATATATATTACCTATTTTCTGGTGACTTCCACATCAGTCTTTATCCCTGACCTCTTCTGTGAGCTTTCAGCCCCTTTTCCTTTTTTACTCTCAGTTTTGCGGTCTTTCATTGTCCCTTACCCTCATTAATATGAAAAATTAAAGACACACTAAAAGTAGGAGAGACTGTTGAAGTCCCTTATACCTATTACACAGCTTCAACAATGTTTGACGTATTGCCAATCTTATTACATGTTCACCCTGACGCTTAAAAATATTGTTGGGATAGTTAATTCTATACATATATCCTTTCACTGCAAATACTCTGGCATGACCTCTAACTGATAAACACTTATATATCTCTCTATATATCTATATGTATATAGATATACATAACTATGTATGATACATAAGATATATGAATATATCTATATCTATATCTCCACCATGCTGGCATCACACCTAGCAGAATTAATATAATTCCTCAATAACATCAAGTATGTAGTCATCGTGCAGATTTCATCAGGAGTCTCCAAAATGTCTTTTAAGGTTGGTTTCCTAAAATCAAGACCCAGTGAAGATGTGGGTCACACGTTCAGTATATGACAGTTTAGCTCTTCAGCTTCTTTTTTTTCTGTAATAGTGTTCTTTACTTTTTTCTTTCTTAATGCTGTGAATTTGTTTGAAAAGCCAGGCCCTTTAGCATGTCGCACAATTTGGATTTGGCTAATTGCTTTCTTAAATTGCTAGTTAGCTTGTTTATTACTTGTATTATGAAATTGAAATTAGCGTTAGAGAACTGATTAAATTCAGACTTATTTTGTTTTTTGATGAGAATCCTTCATAGTTGGTGGTGTGTCATTGTTGCATCGTGTCAAGTGGCACTTAATGTCTGACCGTCTAAAGCTTAGTGGCGCCGAGGTCGGTCATTCGGCTGCAGGCAGCATCGGCTCCCCCTCCGTTACGAGGCTGCTCTCCAGCCTTTCCTCTAGTAGCTGCAGCGTTCGTGGAGATCCAGCTTTTCATTAGGAGTTACCAAATGTGATATTTTAAAATGATACTGTCATTCTTTCTGTATTTATTAGCTTCAATTCTAGAAATGTGTTTTCTTTATTAGCAGTTTGGCTACTGTGAAATACAGTTCTTACAGAAAAGGTAGAGTCATTGCTCTCTCCTTCCTTTAATAGTTTTAGTGAATGATAGCTCACGTCTCACAAAATTCACCCATTGTAACTGCAGTTAAGTGATTTCTAGAAAATTTAAACAGGTGCAAACTATCCTCACAGTCCAGTTTGGAAAACTTCCATCACTCCCAGAAGCTGCCTGATACTTACCTGTAGTCATTCTCTGTACCCACTTCCAGTCCCCAGGAACCACTGGTGTTTTTTTCTGTCTCTCTGCATTTGCCTTTTCTAGAAACTTCATATAAATGGATTAATATAATATGTAGTTTTTTTGTGTCTAGCTTCATTCTCTTGGAATAATGCTTCTGTGACTTATCCATGTTGTCTTATGTATTAGTACTTCATTCCTTTAATTTTATTGTATGGGACTTACTTCCCCTTCCAAAAACTCCAAAACATTGCTGAGAGAAATTAAAGATCATCTTTAAAAAGTGCAGTTATACACAGAGTTCATAGATCAGAGCTCTGAGGAAAGTCCTTCCAAAGTTTATCTTTAGATTTACACAATTTCTAGTTCTGGCCATTGGGTAGACGTTAGGGCTGTTTCTAGCGTGTGGCTGTCACGGACAGTGTTGCTGTAAATACACGGTTATATGCTGGCTTGTTTGCAAGTATGTTTCACTTTTTAAGGAACTGTTAACAGGTTTTCCAGCGTCACTGTACCATTTTTATTCCCACCAGCAGTGTATGGAGGTTTCAGTTTTTCCACATCATCCCCAAGACTTGATATTCTCAGTCTTTTAGAACACAGCCGTTTTAGTGGGTGTTTAGTGCTTTCTTGTGTTTCAGTAATGACTGAATGATGTTGAACATCTTTCCATGTGGTTGTCAGGTATTTAGATATACTTTCTTGTACAATGCTTATTTAAACTTTCACCCATTTTTGAATTGGGTGGTGTATCTTACTGAGTTGCAAGGTTTTCTTCTCTTATAAAAATATTCTGAATGTAAGTCCTTTATCAGATATATGATTTGTAAATATTTTTACCAGTCTCTGGCTTCTTTTTCTTCTCTTAATGGTGTTTTTTGAAGAATAAGATATGAGGGCCTCTCCAACACTTGTTGTTTGTTGATTGGTTTGTGACGGCCACTCTGACCGGTGCTCTTTTTTCTTTTCTTCGATGGTTGGCCTAAAGGCTTATCAAGTTTGTTCATATTTTTTTGAGAATTAATTCTTTATTTCAGTGATTTGTTTTCTATTTTCTTTTCTATTTTATCAATTTTAATTTTAATCCTTATTATTCCTTTCTTCTACCACTTGGTGCATGATTTTTCCTGAAAATATTCCAAGTGCACTTGAAAAGAATGAGTATGTTGCTCTTGTTGGTTCAGTTATTCTATATCAATGTACTTCTATCACTTGGTGAAGTTAGTTGATAATGTTCAAGGCTTCTGTATTCTTGCTGACTTTATTTCTTGGGGGCTAGAAGAGGTCTGGTTGTTTTATCAATTACTGAGAGAAGGGCAGTTGAATGTTCCACTATAATTATTGAATTTTCTATTGTTCCTTTCATTTTTATTAGTTTTTGCTTCATGTAATGTGATAGCTATTGATTTACTACCCCACAGTTCCAATTGAATCTTTCTGCTTGATCTGTGGAAGTTTATCTGGCCCTTTAAATATTTGTTTCTTTCCAGCTGGCACTGAAGTTTTGTGTAGTAGAGGGCCCCAGAGTAACATTGCAGAGGGAGAGTTTTGCTTTCAGATGTGGTTGAGCCTGCCTGGCAGGCTCCTGCACTGTGCCTGTTTTATCCCCAGGACCAGACTTCCCTGGCTCTTCCAGCCTCTCTGGTGCCCAGATATCCCTGTACATGGTGGCCAACAGCAGTGTCCCTTAACTGTCCCCCCGGGTGGCTTTGTAGTGAAGTGCCTCTGGTGAAGTGCCTCCCTGGCACCCTAGAGGAATGATTTGTGACAAGTTCCAGAAGGCAGATTTCCAGTAAGTTCTACTGGCAAGCACTAGAGTAGCTTGTCTCTCTCAGTGAGCCAAGGCTGCACTTTCTCTAGCAAGTTCTGGGGCTGAGAGCTTGGGGAGAGAAAACTCTTCCTCCGAGCTCTGGTTGCACCCAAGGCAGATGGCTCTCCTTCTCTCTGCTATCGGTATATTCTTTAAGTTCTTTTACCTCCTCCTAGACTATCCCTCATTACCTCAACCCCCCTTGTAGTTAATAGTTCTTTATATCAAACTTTCCCTGTGTGGTTTTTCTGTCCTAATTGGACCCGGACTGATATATTTATTTTGAGGCTCTGTTTTAATAGCTGATACCTTTATAATTTTGATATCTTCCTCAATCTTAACCTCATGTATGGTAGTAAAAATTCATGGCAGCAAAGTTACAGCAGTTTCAGGCCTCATATCTCCCTATCATATTCTAGAAATAAGAGGTTTGTGTCCCATAACTCCCATGAGGTCTTCAGATGTATTCTAATCACAGCAAGATGGAGGATGTGTTGAGTAGTATGCTCTCGGCTTAACTTGAACATGCCTTCCTTTGTTTCAGGTGGTACATGTTCATCTTTGTTAGAACTACATAGGACTCCAATGGGGGAGAAAAAGGAGGGATGGAATGTGTGGGGATAGCTCATAGACAGTCCCTACAGAAGGCAGCCTCCGTAGCTCTGAGCCTTCAAACATAGAGTGATGGTAGAAATGGTAGAAACAGCCCCTTCAAATATAATATAAAGTTGAGCCCAAAGAGGGCTTTATGTCAGTCAATGTAAAGGGAAGTATTTCAAGTAAGGAAACACTGAATCTATGTGGATTCTTCCAGAATTTCCACTTGCCTATTCTCTACAGGAATTGTGAGTTACATATATCATTTCCCATGTGTAACATACAAAACTAATGTGTGCTTGTCTGCCTGACTATCTAAAACCCAAAATTCAGTAATTAAAAATACGTTGTCTGAAAGCAAATTGAATGTGGTCTGCATGCTCAAGGAGATTCTGGGGATCCCCTTAATTGGACAGTCTGATAAATAGTCCTTGAGTAACCTCAGGTAAAACACAACAGTCTTTGGCACACAGTAAACACTTAAAAATATACCTTGGTTATTACTCTTGGTGGTGTGTTATTATTGGTTTGGCCAAGAAGTTTACTTGTTTTTTTTTTCTGTAATATGGCTCTAGCAGGGCTTAGTTGTCCTCACTTCATTTGAAACAATTTTGTTAGATTGTATTGTGACAGCTATCACATTAGCATGCATTAAAAAAAAACTTATCAAAATTGGTGAATTTTTGTGTGGCCACTTTAATGTTGAAGATGGAAGAAATAAGCAACATTTTTGGCTTTATTATTTTAAGAAAGGTAAAAATGCAATTGAAATGCAATAAATGGTTTGTGCAGTGTTTGGAGAAGGTGCTGTGACTGATGAAATGTGTCAAAAGGGTTTGCAAAGTTTCATGCTGGAGATTTCTCCCTGGACGATGTTCCACAGTTGGGTAGACCAGTTGAAGTTGATAGCAATCAAATCAAGACATTAACTGAAAACAATCAGTGTTCTACCATGTGAAAGATAGCTGGTATACTCAAATATCCAAATCAGTAAAGTTACTGGTGGAAATGAAAAACACGTCTTTTATTTTACGGAAAAAAAAACTAAACCAACTTTTTGGCCAACCCAATATTATTGTTATTAGTAGAGAACTTACCAGTTCCATTTCACACCTCTAAGAAAATTCCAGAGGCCTAGAATCACCTAAGATGCTGGGGAAGTGTGTGAGGTCTGTCCAGAAAAATTCTAGCCATTGTTAATATAATGAGGGATGTTTATGTGACATCGATGTAACCTGGCACCCAAGGAGAGTGGGCTGGAATGTGCATGTACGAACAATGATGACTTCACTGTACTAGTCAGTGGGGGCAGTAGACACCATTGAGTGAGTGTGTGTACTGTGTGGCTGTTGCGTTCAAAATGACTGAGCGAATAGAGCAATGAATCTGCATCTCATTTTGCGTTAAGCTTGATTATTCCTCTGCGGAAACTGTTTAGGTGATTCAGAAGGCCTCTGCTATGTGCAACTGATGATTGGCAGCTTCACCATGACAACGTGCCTGCTCATGCATCACGTCTTATGAAGAGTTTTTTGATGTAACATCAAATCGCCTAGGTGGCTCAGCCTTCTACAGCCCAGATTTGGTGCCCGGTAACCAAATTCCTGGCTTTTCCCAAAACAAAAATTACCTTTGAAAGGGAAGAGATTTCAGACCTTTGATGAGACTCAGGAAAATACAGTGGGGCAGCTGATGGTTATTTGGAGAACTGTGTGAGTCCCAAGGTGCCTACTCTGAAGAGGACTGAGGCATCATTGCCCTGTGTATAATGTTTCTTGTATCATGTATCTTCTTCAATAAATGTCTCTGTTTTTCATATTACACGGCTGGATACCTTCTGGACAGACCTTGTGTATTTATGATATAGAAAATGATATTAAATACCAGTGATATTAAAGGCATAATTGGATTAAAGGCATATTTTACATTCATGGAGAAGGTATTATCTTTAGGGAGATGGTTTTAATTCTGGAATTTAACAGAATAAAATTAGGTATAGCTAAAGCTATATTCTGTGAACCATTTTTAAGCAAGAAAGGGAATGAAAAGTTTCTGCTTCTTTGTTGAAACTGGGGGGTTATATCCCTTGTCACCAAAGGTTTAGATTCTCTTCTACTCACACACACGCACGTGCACACACAGTGTACTGATACAAACGTACTGTCTGAAAAGCTGTTCGTACAGATAAACATCATGCTTCCTCCCTCACTTCTTTCCAGTCACTGCTCAAATTTATCATTTTAACCAGAAGCCTTGCTCACAGTGTGTCTACCAGAGCAACACGCTTTGCTCAGTATCTCAACCTCTATCCCACTGTCTTGAGTTACCGTATCTTCTGCACCAGGATATTGTCTGCGTTTAGTGTTTCCACCAGGACAGCAGGTGTAAAAGGGCACCTCAGGGCAAATAGCGATGAATGATCCTCCTCCTTTTCTTACTAGTGCTATTGTTTATTCTTTACTTCCTTTCTTTAGAATGACAGTTTTATAAGAGCAGAGACTTTTTCTGTTCAGTTTGCTATATCTCTGGTGCATATGGCAATGCATGTTATATGCTAGAAATTTGATATCCAAGGAGTTAAATAAGATATCATAATACCTGCTTCTCATTACTTTTATGAGTGTTGGGTCTATGCTATTGAGATACCTATTTGTAGTGTTATAATCCTTTGATTAGCAAATATATTTAGTATTTGGAATTTTGTAATAGCTGCTCTGGCTTCGTTCCCTTCAACATTTGGATCAAGAGAAGATCATGATCTTTATTTACATTGCAGTAGATTACTGGTGTCCCTATTGCTTTTTTTTTTTTTGCCTGTAGGGAAAAATGGCAGTTTCAGGAGACCCCCTGCTTTTCAGCTTCTGGCAATTAGTGCTACCTGGTGTTTGGAGTTTTTTAAATGCTTTCAGGTGTAGATTTGAAGGCTGAGAATAAATCCTCAAAGTCTATGGGTGTGAATACCCTTGCCTGGATCCTCAGGAGAGCTTATAGGTCTCAATGCGTATTTTATTTTTTTTGTTTTTTTAATTTAGTCTTTATTGTATATTTTAAATGTGCAATGGCAAATGCATTCTAATAAATTCACCTTCACCTTTGTAATTAGGGCAAGTAAATCAGTGTTTAGAAAATTATTATAGCAATTGTTCTTGCTGATACGGAGAGTTAACAGCATTCTGATTCTCTCAAGATACTTCCTGTAGCTTTTGATTTGCTACACGTGACTAGGATTTCTGGAGTTTTGCAGTACATATACTTTGTAACTCACACTGAAAGTACATAAAAATGAAATTTTTTCAGAGGAAGGAAGAAAATTGTCATTACTTAGTTATAAGATGAAGGGCAACTATAAAGTGAGGTTAATTCCATTACATGTTCCAGTGATGTGATTTACATAGCTTAGATTTGGTTTCCAGCTGCATTCCTTTCCCGGAGTCATTCTGGGTGGGGTGGGGCATTTTCATTTTACTTTGGTCTTTTATAAAAGGGCTGTTTCCTTCTTTGGCTTTATTTTAGCCTTTCACTTTTCTTTATGAAATAATTTTTGCATTAATTTTAATATTCTATAGGACTTGCTCTTAGACCAGATATACATGTATATGTGTGTATACATATGGGTAAGACATTAGCATTTACGTGTCTGTATACATACACGTAAATGCTAATGTCTTACCATTTTAAATTTGCTTTTTATTTATATCAAAATGTTATTTTTAATTGGTTATAGAATTACACTATTTTACTTTATAGCAGTTATATATAGTATACAGTGCTTATTACAAAAAACAGCAGTCCTGTAACCTCCCTTTCCTTCATCATTTCCCACTTTTCATCTTCTTAAAAATTGTTTTCCTTTGTATTCACCTGCATATTTCTAGCATGCTCATATTGCCTTTGAAACATTTTTATTTTTGATTTTGGATAGTATGTCTACTTTCTCTTATGGAGAATGAGGATATAAATACTTTTCATAAATCTCTGCTTGCTCTCAAAACATATACATGCCCATTTTCTGTCTTTCTTTCCCTTTAATGTAGTTATATTATAATTTTGGTTTATATTTTTATGACCATATTAAAAGTATTTATAGCTGAACCATGTGGTATACATACTATGATTACTTTCCTGCAAGAATTTTGTTTTTTTGCTTGAATTAATAATTTTTCCCCTGTGCTTACTTTCATAGTTTTAGCTTTTTATTTTTTGCTTAACCCCAATTCTCTCTCAGGTATTTAAGTCATTTTCTCAAAGTTTAATGTTGCTTCACTTATAAGTCATTTTTTTTTTTTTTGCTTAGATACGTAAAGTATTTTTTAAGTCTTAGTATTTTACTAGAATATGTCCTGAAGTATTTTTTTATGGCTTGTTATTCTTGGATATGATGTGTTCTCTTTCATTTATAGGTTCTATTTTTTTTTTATTTCTGCAAAGTTTCCTGAACTATACTATTTACTATTTATTTTCTTCCTTTACCTTAGTTTTCTTCATCAGGCTCTACTATTGTAGTATGTTGAATCTGTTTTGCCTGTTTAGTATTTGTTATTTTCCCTCATATTTAAATATTTTGTTTCTTCATGATTAAGAAAGATCCCATTTTTTGTTAAATTTCTTTTATGACATTAACTGTTGTTCTTATTTGGTTTTGTTACAGTTTAATACTCATTTTTGAAATGGCTTCTTCTCTTTCTACTTCTTTCCTGAGTTACACTGTGTCGCTTTTGTTTTTCTGAATTGATTGACATAGTCCTTCAGGTTCCAGTCTTACCTTGTTGTTTTTTGAATGGTAGGGTACAGTTTTGACCTGTCTGGCAGACATCTGCTTGTCAGGCATTCATGTTCGATGTAGCTGGTGGGCTCGTGAACTTCAGACAGGTGCCACTGCGGTTTGCTTCTCAGCGCTTCCTTCCAGTCTTGAACTTCTTGGAGAACTTCCTCTCTGATTTGTTGTGTAGCTATTCTAAGCATATTCATTTCTCCCATCAGATGTCTTTGTTTAACCTCCAGTATTCTTCAGATGAACAGATGACTCTGTTTCCTATGTCACCGGCAAACATTGAGGCCCCAGTAGTGATCCGCCTCAGTTTCAAAAGTCACCTACATCACTTCTCATTCTTATCTTCTTCCGCCCGGTCTTAGAGGGTGAGGTTTCTCTGTTCTGCTCAAAGTTATTTTGGATACTGGTTTCCGTTACACATCTCCTCATGTCATTCCTAGTGCTTTGGTTATTATATTTTAATTTTTTTCCTCTGTATCTTCTCATTTCTCTCTTGTTACACCCACTCCATACAAACATGCTGTACATTCCCATCTTAAAAAGAAGTACTCCCTGTCTTCATCTTTGCTTCCATCTAGCTACTGTTCTATTTTTTTATCCTACTCCTCATTCAGAATACAACTTCTTCACCTCACACTTATTTTATAAATCACTACCTTTTAGTTCCAGCAGCCTTGTTAATGAAACCAGTGCAAGCTTTGAAAACAGCTAGTTATAGCTGAGCTCAAATCTCAGCTCAGGAAGTTATCATCTTTACTAACCATAACCTTGGTTTTTTAATTTGTGAAATGGAGATAATCACTTGCTAGAGTGGTTTTGAGGATTTGTGTGAAGCTTGTAGGAGCTCAGTCCTGACATGCAGAAGATATTCTCCAAATGGTAGTGATTAATATTATCGTATTGGTGACCCATATTATTTAGTGTATTTTCTAGTTTGTTTGTAAACATGTCTTTCAAATAGTTGAGGTTGCAGAATAAGTGACCTCAGGAAAAATACAGTGTTAGTATGTGCAGAAAGTTATGACACTGAGCTTATCCTGTTTGCTTAATTTGTTTGATTTCTAATGAAATTTTATTTTGTGTTGAGATATTTTTTAAAAGACAGGGCTGTTTTTTAAGAGCCTATTTCTTATTTCACTACCATCTTTAACATCAGTTCTTTTCTGTTCTTTCATTTATTGGTAATGGGATGAGAAATAGCCATGATGTGCTATTCACATATTCAGAAATATGTTGTGCAATTCAAGGGGTGATAGAAAGTTGCTTTTCCACTGACCTATGATCAGAATTAAGATTTGTCATTTTTAAAAACTCTTCTGTTGCCTGTGCAGACTCTGTCACTATGAGATAATGTAGGGCAGGGTGTCCAACCCGTGGCCTGCAGGGTGCATGCAGCTCCGCATGGCTATGAATGCAGCCCAACACAAAATCATAAATTTATTTAAAACATTATGAAATTTTTTTCATTTACATATCAGGATGTATTTAATGTGTGGCCAAAGAGAACTCTTCTTCTTCTGGGTGGCCCAGAGATGGCAAAACTTTGGACACTCCTGATGGGGGATTCAGAAATGACTAAGATACAGGCTCTTTGTTCAAAAGAGTATTTTTCTGCCCTTCTTTTGTAAATCCAGTTACACAGTGTTAGATTCTCTTACTCTATCCCTTTTTTCTCCTTCATATATTTACCCTCCTTTTAACTTCCTGTGCTTCTCTCAAATATATGTGTTTCTCTTCCAATTCTAAAAATCTTTCTTGGGTCATTTATAATTTGCTGATAAATCCATCCATCATGTTTTATTTTTAAGTTAAAAATGTTCCAATTGTTTGTTTATAATTGTTTCCAGTTCTCTGTTAAACATTCTCAATCTTGCATTTTATTTTTTAATAACTTTTATTTGTTTGTTTGTTTATTATTGTGTGTTTTCCATTATCATTTATCCCCCTTATACCTACCTTCCCCTGCAGTCACTGCACTATTGTCCATGTCCATGAGTCCTTTTTCCTTTTTGCTTCTCTCCACTCTCTAACCTCCCCCACCAACAGCTGTCATCCTGCTCTCTGTCTGTGAGTCTGTTTCTATTTTGCTTGTTCGTTCAGTGTGTTCATTAGGATCCACATATGAGTGAAATTATATGGTATTTGTCTTTCTCTGAATGGCTTATTTAACTTTGCCTAATATTCTTCAGGTCCATTCATGCTATTGTGTGATAAATTTTCTTCTTTTTTATGGCCAAATGGTAAATCCATTTGTAAATATCCTATTGCTATTTTATCCACTCATCTACTAATGAACACTTGGGCTGCTTCCATATCTTGGTGATTATAAATAATGCTGCAGTGAACACAGGGCTGCTTACATTCTTTTGAATTAGTGTTTCAGGTTTCTTCTGATAAATTTCCAGAAGTGGGATCACTGGGTCATAAGACAGTTCCATTCTTAATTTTTTGAGGTATTTCCATACTGTTTTCCATAGTGGCTGTGCCAATCTGCATTCCCACCAACAGTGCAAAAGTGTTGCCCTTTCTCCACATCCTCCCCAGCTCTTGTTGTTTGTTGGCTTATTGATGATAGCCATTGTGACTGATGTGAGGTGATATCTCAGAGGTTTTTGCATGCAAAAGGAAACCAGCAACAAAATAAAAAGACAGCCCACTGAAAGGGAGAACATATTTGCCAATATATCTGATAAGAGATTAATATCCAAAATTTATAAGAACCTTTCAAACTCAACACCAAAAAAAATGCAATTCAATTAAAAAATGGGTAAAGGATCTGAACAGACACTTCTCCAAAGAGGACATGCAGATGGCAATGCTCAATGTCACTAATCAGAAAATGCAAATTATATTTTATTGAGCATGTCAAGCATATTTTAAGTCTCAGTCTGATAACTTTTTTCCCTGAATCTCCTGTTTGTTTGCTTTTATTATCTGTTATTTCTCTCAGTTTTTAGTCCCAGTAATTATTTTTTTCTATTTACTTGATCAGTTTTCACTGAATGTAAAAATTTTAGAAATAATTCAATACTGTAAATGAGGATATTTTCCTTCAGATCAGATTTATGATTGTTTTCGCAGATTACTAGGGAGTATCAGCAATTCTGGATCACCTTAATTCAGACGGGGTTTTGTATGATTCAAATTTAGGCTTCAGTTCCTAGTTGGCTGTCTTAGTATGTTTGGCCTGCTGTAACAAATACCGCAAACTGAGAGACTTATTAAATGATAGAAATTTGTGTCTCGCAGTTGTGGAGGCTGGGAAGTCCCAGATCGAGGCATCAGTAGTTTCTGTGTCTGTTTGGGTGCCTTTTCTGTTCATCCAGGGCCATCTTCTGTCTGTGTTCTCACATAGCGGAGGGGCACGGAGGCTTTTTAGAGTGTCTTCCATAAGGACACTAATTCTGTTTATTATGAGGACTTTTCCCTAATTACCTCCCAAAGTTCTGAATTCCAAATATTACATTGGGAATTTCAACATATGAATTTTAGGGGCCACAAACATTCAGTATATAGCACTGGCTACCTATTTTAGTTGACTCTTTACTCTTGTGGTATATCTTTTTAAGATCCAGTTCTATAGTCTAGCCATTTAACCCACCATTGTCTCTTATACATTGAACCCCTCCCATCTCTTTCCAAGGTCATAATATTCCAATTTTTGTTCCTCTAACTTCCTGAGCTTATTAAAAGCTATCAGAGAACAGAGGATTTTCAAAATAGTGAAAATATGGCCCTGGCTGGCGTAGCTCAGTGGATTGAGCGCGGGCTGCGAACCAGGCATCGCAGGTTCGATTCGCAGTCAGGGCACATGCCTGGGTTGCAGGTCATGTCTCCCAGCAACCGCACATCCATGTTTCTCTCTCTCTCTCTCTCCCTTCCCTCTCTAAAAATAAATAAATAAAATCTTTAAAAAAAATAGTGAAAATACTATGTATAATATTATAATGATGGAAATATGTCATTATACATTTGTCCAAACCCACAGAATATATTGCACCAAGAGTAAACCATAAGGCAAACTGTGGACTTTGGGTGACTAGGATATGTCAGTATAGGTTCATCCTTGGTAGAAGACTTACCATTCCTGTGAGTGATGTTGGTACGGGGGAGGTTACGCGTGTGTGGTGGCAGAGGACAGGCAGGGGTATTGCAGGAAATCTCTGTGACTCCCTGTCAACTGTGTTGTGAACCTAAAACTACACTCAAAAAAGCAGTCTTAAAAAAATCAAAGAAAACCTCAGAGAGGTAGAAAATTTTATTTCTACTATAGATCAGTAAAGCCATAAAAACATTATATATGTACACACACACACACATAGATGCACACACACATATATATACACACACAGTATATATATATATATATATATATATATATATATACACACACACACACTAAGATATAAATATATGTAATATGTAGTGTATTCAGTAGTTACTTTGATTTGTAGATACTTCTGTGGTAAAGTGAGTAGCATTTGTTGGTTATTAATTTGTTTAAGGAAATTTTTCTTTAACTTTCAGATGATACAGCATTGTTTGAGTTGATTCAGCTAGTCCCACCAGGTACTGTATTATGTTTTGATTAAGTAAGTGACATGTGAACCCATTTCCGTGAAATGCTGTTTAAATATCTCATCTTTTTCTTTCCTTCTGAAGTTCAGAACACTTTTGAGTTTCTAGTATTGGTCCACTATGTGTAAAATGTCAATAGATCAAAATAATTTATACAGGAAGGTTGACATAAGTGGCATTTGAACACACGGTTCTAAAGTTGAAGAAATAGTAATAAATGAAAGTGAAAACTAACCTGGTTTCATTCTAGTATATTTTCTGACATTCATAAAAATTGACTGTTAGGTTTTTGTGACTTTTCTAAAATCATATGCTTTGTTGATGAAGTAGTCAGTTATCTTTGTTTTTGTGGGTGAGCTGTTGCTGGGGGTGAAGGAGAATAAAACCTTACCTATTTAGCAAACATTATAAATCCCTAGAACAGGTAGAGTTAAAATATGGAGGATAGTTTTACTTCTGTTATTGATATCTATGATGATAGAAGAAATCTATCTTAAGTACTTATTTATGTGAAAAAGAGAGCTTTATTGAAAACTGGTCATTTGGAAAGTGTTGAACATTAAATATATACCAAATTCAGATAACCACAAATACCAGAAAATGTTTATATTTTTTTCAGCATATAATGGCAGGTAGAAAAGAACAGAAGACAGAGAAATTCATGGAGACTGTAATTAAATTTCAGATGTGTACATGTCACAGCAACTTGATACGTTCACAAAGACTTTTTTTTAAGGAACTCTTAGCTACTCACTAAAGTAAAATGGATATTCATTCCTCTACAAAAGGGGGTATGATAATTAGTAAAGTGTGCTACACAACTGAATGAGGAAATACATTAATCCATTTAACATAACTTTAATTTTCCTTTCATAGAAAAAACCTTGACCCTGAAGCAGGTATTTCAGTAAGGCATCAGGCATTATGTATATTGTACCTGATGGTTTGGTTCCTAAATAGAATATTTTGTTATAATTTGAATCACAGGGTATCTCTCTTGTAGTGGGTGAAACACTGTCTACGTATGATGAAAACACACGCGATTTCATGTTTCCGGGTCCGAACCAACTCTCTGGGCACCACGACTCCAACCGCCAGGTCACCATGAGCAGGATTTCTGGCCTTCGCGTAAGTGCCTGCTGTTCTCTGAACTGCTTTGTGGCGCCTCAGTGGTAACTCCTGTGGAGCCCCCAGTGTCTGAAACATTAGGAGCCATTGCCAAGTTGCATTTGGGTTCATCATAATGGGTTTCTGAAGCCCTGGTGCTATTTTAAACATGCTGCAGTTAAATGAAAACAAGTAAACAAAACCCATGCATCTACCCCAAACTAACACATGCTATTTTGTCTTCTATTCTTCACGTTTCTCTCCTTTCTTCACCTCCCCTACCCCTCCTCTCCACACCCTGTCTTTCTTTGTATCTCTCTTCTCTCTTTTCTGTATTTTTCTCAAAGAATGACCAATAAACATTTTGGAAGGTGCTCAACTCAGTAACATTTAAGAAAATACAATTAAAACAACCACATGATTTCATTTTTACAGCCATATAAATGGTAACGTTTCATAAATCTGACAGTATCAAAAATGTGAAAAAAGGAAACTCTCCTACGCTGCTGTGCCGTGTAAATTGGGAGCAGCCACAGTGAGGAATTATCTAGGGAAGGCAGAGATTCTTGTAGCCTGTGACATCCTAGGTGTGCGTGTCAGCGACGGGTTTTCGCTGGGACCCTAAGAGCCTTCTTAGGCATGTTCATTTGTCGCATGGTTTACAATAGCGAAAAATGGAAATAACTGAAATGTTCATTGGTAGGATTTGGCTAGGTTATTATGTGCTCATGGAAAGGAAATCTATATTTACACACCTAAAAGTGAAAGCTGTATTGTGACTGTAGACTCTCCCCCTAAGTCTTCTAACTTCCTTCTGCTTTCGTTGGATGATTTCAAAATATTTTCATCCCTGAAAATGTCTTCCACTTAGAGAAACTGAGAAAAGCCTCTGGTGTTTCAAAGAAGAAAAAAGCAAAACTTATCTAGCTTGAAACAACGTGGACATTTTTTACTAACTTCGTGAAATGCTAGAGTAGCCTGAGTAAAGAGAGTGGGGCGGTGTGAGCCAGTGTGCTGACCCAAGCGATTTCTCCTGCAGGTCTGAACTTGCGATGTGCTCTGGCCTAGGACTTAACAACATTAGCTTGCTGGAAATACACAAGTTGACTAACTAGCAAATCTATGAAAATGTACGTCCTTTGGGGTATTTTTAGTATCCATTAGCCACCTTCTATACTATGAAAATCTTCAAAAAGTGTTTCAGCAATTGTTTAGGAACTTGCAATGAAAAAAATGTCTGATTTTAAATTATGGTCTTTTTTAAAGATTCTTTTCTTTTTTTTTTAAGATTTTATTTTTAGAGAGGGAAGGGAGGGAGAAAGAGAGAGAGAGAAACATCAATGTGCGGTTGCTGGGGGCCGTGGCCTGCAACCCAGGTATGTGCCCTGACTGGGAATCGAACCTGCGATGCTTTGCTTCGCAGCCGGCGCTCAATCCGCTGAGCTATGCCAGCCAGGACTAAATTATGGTCTTTTAAAAGTAACTTAAAATGCTACAGTATACCAAATTGGAAATATAAACATCACAGTATGGACCATTAACAGTTATCTTTCTTCATTTAATTTGAGTTATTCTTACATATGAGTACATTCAGAAGATATTACATTGCTAAGGCATTTTATTTTTTTAAGATTTTATTTATTTTATCTTTAGAGAGAGGGGAAGGGAAGGTGAAAGAGAGAGAGAGAAACATTAATGTGTGGATACCTCTCACAGGACCCCCACTGGGGACCTGGCCCACAACCCAGGCGTGTGCCCTGACTGGGAATCAAACTGGTGACCCTTTGGTTCACAGGCCCATGCTCAATCCACTTAGCTACAACAGCCAGTGCGTTAAGGCATTTTATATATAGGAATGTGACTTCTGGTAATGGTGGTATAAAGAGAGAGTTTGGCCAATTCCTCTCTCCACACAAAATAAGTAGAAAATGGGACAACATTGTTACAAACAACAGTTTCAGGACACTGGAAGCTGACTGGCAGTTAAGAGAAGACAAATTAAGAGTGTTTATGTTTGAATAGCTGCTAAAGCTTTAGGTAAAAATGGGAGTATGTGGCCTTGCCTGGGACTGCTCCCACACCCTGCATGGCCAGTGAGAATTGTGATTTCACCAAACCTGCAGCTGGGTTGAAAAATCAGTAGCTTTTTAGCAGGGGACAGAATGAATTGTGGGCAGCGAGACCGTGATACTGTGATTTATAATAAATATACATATATATTTGGTTTTATCCCCTTTCAGGTACAGATTGGTTGCCAAGGAAACCAACCTTGCAATTAGAGGGTTAGAACTTTTGGCCTTACCTTGGACTTCTAGAAGGGGGAGAGGGGCTGGAAATTGTGTTCAGTTACCAATGGACAACGATACAGTCAATCACGCCTGTGTAGTGAGACTTCCATAAATACCCACCAGGACTGGGTTCAGAGATCCTCCAGGTTGGTGAGCATGTGGAGAGAGGTGCTGGAAGAGTGATGTGCCCAGAGAAGGCATGGAAGTTCTGTGTCCCTTCCCACATACTTTGCCCTGCAGATATCTTCCATGTAGATGTTCATCTGCATCCTTAATTTGGTAAACAGTCTACTGTTATCCTGAGTTCTGTGAGCTACTCTGGCCAATTAATTGAGCCTGAGGAGGGGGTCATGGGAACCTTCAATTTATAGCCAACTGGTCCGAAACAAACGTGACAAAGTAAACTAGCGATTGTCATCTAAAGTTGGTATGGGACACTTCTGTAGGACTAACCTGTGGGATCTGGTGCTGTTGCCAAAGTGTAGATAGTGTCAAAACTGAGTTAAACAGTAGGATACCAAGCTGATGTCACAGAGAATTGCTTGGTGATATTGGAAAACCTACATGCTGAAATTGGTGTCAGAATCCTACAGATAAATAATATGGCTCACCTTTCCTCAGAATTCTTGTGATTCTACATAAACATCTGACTCTTGTTTACAGCTGTCCTCCTAAACTCATCACTGTGGCCAGGACTCAAATCACACCTAGGATTAAAGTCTGGCAATCACAGACTACATGAGTGAGTTCAGCAAAGCACTATAACACAGAGTCATCCTAGGGTCGTAGGATGGATTAAAGTTAGTGATATGATGATGGCTGTGGAGATCGGGACAGTGGTACTGATGGTGGTGGAGATGATGATGGCATCTCCTTTAGACTGTGAACGTCATAGAAATAGAATCTGCGACTCTTATTTTTGAAATGAACTCTTAGCACAGTAGTTTGCCTGGGGTGGGAAGTTAAATGTCTCTTGATTGAATTGGATGAATGAGTTACCTCTTATTGTAGGCTTTATAGAGTAACTGGCATTTGAGATGGTGTCATAATTAATTTTATATGTCAACTTGGTTAGGTTGTGGCACCCAGTAGTTTGGCCAGGCACTGGTCTAGGTATTGCCATGAGGATGTTTGTAGATGTGATTAATATTTCCAAACAGTTGACTTTAATTTTAGGTTTATCATTACCCTTGATAGTATAGGTAAAACTAGTCCAGTTAACTGAGTGCCCAAAGAGCGAAAACGGAGGTTTCCTGCAGAATAAAGGAGTCTGCCTCTGGACTATAACACAGGAACACTGCCTGAGTTCCCTGACTGCTGGCTGCTTACAGATTTTTCACTCAAGACTGCAGTATCAACTTTCGCCTGATTTCCCTGTCTGCCAGCCTGCCCTATGGAGTTTGGACTTGCCACTTGCACAGCTGTGAGAAACAGTTTCTTAAAATATAGCACTCGCTCTCTGTCTGCACGCAGACACGTGCGCTCTATCAGTTCTGTTTCTTTGGAGAACCCAAATTGTTACATAAGGGTTTTGAAAGATCAATAAAAATAATGACTAAAACATTATTTACTATGTGACCAGCAGTATATGGAGTGGAGTAAAGTGATACATTGCAATCCAGGCTGTGGTAGTTACAAAATATGTCCATAAATGTTTTGACACTCCTCTCTTCCAAAGGCAGAGCCTATTCTGTGGACAACATGGTGCTAACGGATTCAGTGTGGTGAAGTGACAGTGTTAGACTTCAGACGATAATTAAATGCATTGTGACTTTCTCTTTGTGTTCACTTTCGTGTCACTTGCCCTGTGGGTAGCCACCTGCCGTGTATGGAGATATTCAAGCAACTCTGAATGTTCTGCAGAGGACAGAGGTTGAGCAGTTTTGCTGGAGTGTTTGTGCAAGATTGAAGAGCCTTGAAAAAGCTCAGATGCTTGTTTGCAGGAGAGTGAGGCAGGTGTTATTGGGAACTAGGAGAAAAAAGAATTCTGGTGATGTAAAGGCATAAAGGTTAGCAGTAGAGTCCCCTGAAGCAACGTGGCTGTAGAAAAACACCTAATGAAATGGGCGTCTGTACAAGGAGACTTTCAGAGAAACTGTTCTTGCTGCTTATGAAAAATATGAGAGGGGAGAGAGAAACAAAAAGAAAGGCGGTTAAATATAAAGGAGTTGGAACTTACTATTTCTGAAGATTCCCAGCCTTTCCCAATGGCCAATATGATAAATTGCAATCCAGTCTTCTGAGCAAAAATCATTCCAGGGCACTTTCAGGAAATTGTGGCCTGATGGGGAAACCAAGTGTGTGACTGTAAAATTCTTCATTAAAATCTCAGTAAGACCCAAGATGTTGCCCCAGAAGATAATTCAGTCAGTCATAGGTTTTAAAATACTTATGGGCATTATCCCTCAGCAATCTCAGAAGAATCCCACGATAGAGAAGAGTATGGCTTTTGTCTAAAGGCATGAACTCTAATCACGTTTCATGAAAGATCCAAAATGTTTTTCAGAGCATTACATTGGCAGAAACATCACCAGCTTGGTTTGAAAAGGAGAGAGATGTAAAAAGTGAAAAGGCCTTTGGCCCCCAGAATTCTGTTTACAGAACCAGAGCTCAGAACATGTGTGGCTCCAGACATGGTCTACCTCTCATTACACAGGAATGGTAATTCACAGGCTGGAAGCAAAAGCCCAGATTGTGGAGCCAGGAGGCATGGCCGGTCATGCTCTCTCTCATAGGACGTCAGTGCAGTTTACTCCTGATAGGAATAAAGGGAGTTGGTGGTCAGAGGGTAGACTCTGGTGATTTTTAAAACACGTCCACAATTTTTTTGTACTCCTCTACTGAGAAGGTAGCCTAACTCCTTTATCTGTGGGCTACACTTAGTGACTCGAATGAATAGAATATGACAGAAGCGTGTTATAGTTTTGACACCACAACACAAAAGGAGTGTGGGATCCTCCTTGCCTTGCTCCTGGATCACTGTCGTTGGGAGAACTAGCTGCCACGTCAAGAGGACACTTGAGCAGCGCTGTGGAGAGGTCTACTTGATGAGGAGCTGAGTCCCCGCTGAAAGCTGGAAAAGGACAGAGGGCTTCAGCCAAAGCTGTGGGAATGGGCCTTCTCCAGAAGCAGACCCTCCAGGCCCAGTAGAACCTTCAGAGGCCAGCCACCCAAACGACACCTTGATAGCAATCTCTTGAGAGATTTGAGCCAGAACCACTCAGTTTAGTATCTGCCAGATTCCTTCCCATAGAAACTATGTGAGGTAGTAAGTATTTACTGATGTTTTATATGTTATCAGCAATGGATAACTAACAAGGAGGCATAGTGGAGATCATTAACAGTAGATATGTTTGCAGACAAACAATTGTTCAGTTCATTTTTAGGTAAGTCAGACTTGTTTTTCTGTGACCTGGGCGATGCTTGAAACTTTAAATGGGGTAGGTCACAGGCTGGGTTGTCGATGTTTGGCTTCCGTGATACTAGAGTGAAGCCGCCCTGAGAACAGGCACTGTCTTTTAACATTTCGGCGAATGCGTGACTTGGGTGCTTCCTCATATCTTCTCCCGTGCTTTGTGACTGCTCCTTTGGATTTTACCATTTGTCTTCTTCACTCGTCTCAAAACAGCATTCAAGCCGATGATTGAAGTGTTGTAAGAAATAGAAGCAAGATTCATTCATAGATCTGACTGTAAGCTACATTATGGGAAAAAATGTTGGAGGAATTGGTAGAGACTTCTCCCTCCTCTATTTTCAACAACCGCATATCCAGGAGCTGTGCTTTTCTTTTTTAAATGAGAATACTATCCAAAATATTTCTTGATATGTAGTTAGATTTGTCTTCAGTTGTAAAAATAAAAAGAGCTGAAATCCATTATGTATTTTTGTGTATTTACCACTTTAATATTATAGTTGAAAAATCTTAAAAGAATTTAACAGAAAAATACTTGAAAATAAAAAAAAACATATTAAGTATTCCATAACAGTAACATAATCAGCTCATAGGGGAATCATCAACATGAAACTTTCTAGCAGACATTTAGCATTACGTATTATGTTGTCTATCTTTAATAAGAAGTACAAATCGACAAATGAAGCAGCTTTGTTATTTTAGGTCATATTTACATCACTGAAATATCTTTTTCTAAAATTGAAATGTCTAATAATGTCCTCTTTCTCTTCCCCTCAGGGAATTGCTCCGAAGCTGGAATTTTCTACAACCTCAGTGATTACTGAATGTCTGATAAGCTCAAGGAAGTGCCGCACTCAGGTTAAAGTCATTTGAAGTATTTAATGGTTTATTTGTTCGTATTTATGGGCATTTGGCAAGCAAAATTTTTTTTAAAATTTGGCTCCAGCTGTTTTGACCTTTTTTGGTCAGTCTTTAGGTAAAGCAATTATGATAGGTTTTAGCAGCTTGGTAGAGTCTTGGTAAATGTGGGCGGGAGGAGTTCGGTACACGTGATAAACAGTGCCGTCACTGAGTGTGTGTTTAGCTTGATGGGCCTTTCTTCAGTGCAGAGAAGTCAGCCTGTGAGAAATATGTTGGGATCAAGACATCCCACAAAAACCAGTTGGGAGGCTTCTGTAAGTCTTAAAGAAATTACAGGTGACTGCGGGAAGTTCAGAGGATACCTGTTTAGCAAATATAGCCCGAGTTTGTCAGGCTGGCACATTTATGTTTAGCAAGTTATGATTTCTTGAGTGTCTCTAATTCCTTAAGGGACCGTTGCTCAGTTTGGCAAGCACGCTGGTACTGTCGGGACAAGGAAAGCCTGGACACTCTAGTCAAAATGCTTTCTGTATTTTTGGAAACTGCCTTTAGTAAGCTGAGGTACCCGGGTCTAATGTTCCGTTCTGGTCTAACTCTCACTGATCGTCTTGCTACCTTGTCCACAGCTAATCTACTGATGTATCACTCGTATGTGGTTGCATTATGACTGGGTAACAATGACAGTCTGTGATGAAGAGCCAGTAGTGTATAAAGCCCAGAGGGCCCAAAGAGGGCAAGCCTGGACAGACCTATGATGGAGAGAGGGGAGTGCTAATTTACGGCGTTATCGGTTTTAGAGTCAATTTGCTGAGGATGGTAACTGAGACTTAAACTAAGAAAGGTAACATAGATTTATAAAATTATCAAAGGAATCGTTTTTATTTAGCAGGATATTTAATAGATCGCAGTTTGGCTATAGTTATCTGTTTTTAAATGCAGGTTGAAGAACAGCTATTAGAATTGTAACAACCTGTGCTTTCCAAATCCAGAGATACATTTCTGACTTGCTTTTGATATATACATTGCACGCTTGTTGAAAATTGTTAAGTCATTACAGACGTCTAACCTGGACTCGGACAAAGTTTTCTCTCCACGTTAGGATACGCCCTTCTAGTGGGCGGATGGAGAAGTCTCTTTTTGTCTGGAGTATAGCAATGTACACAGAAAAGTATGCACATTGTAAGTGTACACAGCTTGGTAGAAGAGTCCTTTCTAAATGTAAAACTGGCTCTCTGTTAGTAGTTTCATTGGACTTGGGAAATAATACTTTCTTCTGTAAACTTTTGGGAAGACTCTTTGCTGTTTCAATGTTTGTCATTCATTCTGTATTGAACAGAGATGTAAGAGAATAGGCTTTGGTGTAGACAGGGTTTAAGAAATGTGCTTTGGAGTCAGATAGACTTGGGTTCAAGTTACTCATAAGGCTGCTTTAAGGATTAGATTAGAGAATATATGTGGTGTACCTGGCATATAACATTTAGTTAATGAATTTTGTGGCTGTTACAAGGTTATTTTAATTAAGATAATTAGGGCAGGTCAGAGGCAATAGTTGAAATATAAAATGGAAAGTGTCCAAATAGGCACAACAGAGTATATGCATTTCCATTAAAATTCTGATTGTTAAAAGCCAGAATTTTAATCTTATTTGACCTTATTTGAGAATTCAATCACTCTACTTAAAGTGAATATTAGTTGCCATTAAAATTTTAATGGCTGTAAAAGCAGCATTTTCAGATTCAAATATAAGAATAAGACCAACCATTTTTGTTGTTAAGAGACAAGTCAGTAAAATCATAAAAATTATTGAGATTATTTTTGTTTACAATGCCTATAATGATTTTTATTTCTTTTGGAACTTTAATAATTTGATGTTTTGTCACCAGCTGAATGGGCTGAAAAAAATTAAGTATATTATTGTGATTTTTCTGGAATAAAACTAGTTTTCTACTTATTTTTTTACCTCCTACAAATTAAAATGCAAAGTAGAATTTAATATTAAATATCAGTAGTAGCTTTATTAATATGCTTGTCAATCTGCCATATCAGGTGGCTTTTGCTGTGTAAAAATCCACACTGATTTAGTGGCTTAAAACAAAACGTTTCTCACAGTTCTGTGGATTGGCTGGTGAGCCTTTTGCTCTGGACTGGCTAGGCCAGGGCTGCATGATGTGAGATGGCTTCATTCACAGTTCTTGCAGTTGGCTGCTGTTTTCGTCTGGGGAAGGACTTTATATGTCTTGTAATTGGCTTGATTTCAGCTGGGGCAACAGCCACAATCTCTCATCTAGTAGGCTAATTTGGCTCATTTTGGCCCTGTCATGTAGTGCCAGGCAGGGGGAGTATCAGACAGCAAGTACTTTTCAAGTCTCCACTTGTGTCACGTGTGCCATCGCCCTTTGGCCAAAGGAGCGGCAGTATAAAACCGAACCTGCTCGGAGTTTTACTGGCAGTAAGAGGATGCATTAAGGATTGAGTAGAGGTAGACAACATGTATCTGAGTAGATACGCCACAGTTTATAACCTCTTTTAGTAGTACTCAGCTTCAAAAATAAGAAGAAGATGGGGTTAATTACTTCAGGTTTGGTGTGATAGAGGTGGGGTGAGTAGGAACTTCACAGCAGTGTGGAAGTGGGCGACTACGGGTTCACCTGGGTCTGGTGGTGAGAGACATAAGGATGTGTGAAGGTCTGCGGGAGCGGCCCAGGGACTGAGGCTGTGAGAGGGCAGGGCACAAAGTCGGCGAGACTAGAGGAAGTAGGGTGAGGGAAAGTTTTGATGAACAAAGGGTTTTCAGAGTTTGGGATGCAATGGATCTACATAATGATGAAATTTAAGACAAAGTGCAAGAAGATAATTAATTAAAGCTTCGAAATAGAAAGTCTAGGTCCAAGGTTTTGGGAAGATTCATTTCTTGAACATTTTATTAAACCTTAAGATCCTTTCAGGTGCTAACATTCCTGCCTTTGTGGGTCAGTGTGATGTCATAGAGGGAGGTGAAATTCTGAATTACTTGTTGAAGCCATTGAACGAGGTGGGAGAAGGTCCAGGAGCATGTCAAGAGCTAAAGAAGAAAGATGATAAAATAACTGGATGCTACTGGTTTGTGTGAAACTCATGGACTTGTTTTTCCAATTAGGAAAATATTTTCTTTCCTGTTTTTCTACCTCTTAAAAATATTTGACTCTTCTCCCTTTTATTTCACATTTCAATTTTATTTTTTTTAGAATAGATACCTTTGGCAAATAGGGAAGAGACTTGAGAAAGTAGAGAGTGGCGTAGGATTGGTAGGTTTTTAGTGATTAATATTAGGAGGATGTTCAAAGATTCTTAATGCCCATTTTCTCTAATATTGGAAAGCTCATGATTCTACATAATGAGTGAAAAGGTCTTGTTTACTTACAATTCAGCTTTTAAGGCATTTATAAGGTTGAAATTAAATAAAATTGTATCCTAATGCAAATAAATTCTAGAAATATCACATTTGTTTTTAAAAATTTTAGACTGCTAACCATATTTTTAGAAGTTAGAATACTAGTCAGTAAAGTTTATAACATATTTTATACATTTTTAGTTTTATAACAATATGGAACCAGAATTAAGATGATACAGTGTTCTGTCATTAAAATATTATGGAAAAATATTATTAGAATAAAATTCTAATCATTTTGTATAATCCAGGTAATATATTTCATGAAAATATGTATAAATTTCTTCAGATTTTCACGTTGTGCACATATGTTTATAATCATAGCAGTATGACTTATTTTAATAGTTTTCATAATAAAGTTTCATGATCAATTAGACTTGTATATGTGTTACATCATTAAACAAAGCCCTCTTAAACGATATATCCAATTATTCAAATACTTGCAAAAACAAATGTTAGCATTGATTTTTTAGTATACTGAAAAATAATTTTTCTGGCTTTGTTTCTTAGATTTTTCAACAATTAAATATTAGGCTTTCATTTTCGTAAAGTGCTGGTTAGACTTAAGAAGGAAGTGTGATACAGTATACTTTATTAACTACTAGACAAAGACTTATCTAAGAGACTGTGGGTTTGACTTTTCCAAGGTTCTGCACAAATAGGAAAGCCTGATCTAGTTGGGTTAAATTATACGTGCCATCAATTGCTTTTTAAAAGTGTACTATCTGTCTGTCTGTCTGTCTGTCTGGCTATCTATCCATCCATCTACCTACCTATCTTCTACCCAAGTTAATTTTTATTTTTTTATGTTTAGGATAAGTATATGTACCATACAGCTCCAGTTGAAAAACCACACGGCAGACTGCAAAGCAGAACATCAAGATCACAAAAGAAAAAATCCAAATCCCCTGAGAGAAATAAATATTGTGTAAATGCAAAAAACTACGAACAGCCTACGATATCTTCAAAGTCACACTCTCCATCTCCCTACACAAAAAGACGCATGTGTGAGCTATCTGAAGACACCAGGCGGCGGCTGGCGCACTTAAATCTGGGACCCTATGAATTCAAAAAAGAAACAGATAAACCTCCATTTGTGATTAGACATGTATGTGTTCTCTTAAACATTTCCATTTGAAACTGATTTAATCTGTTCTTTCATGAAAACATTATTCTAAAACTTCAACTTCTAGCCTATGTTAATTTTCTTTCCTGAACTATTAGCCTAGCAATCTAAAATAGAAAATTAACTTAGAATAAAAGAACATTTTTTTGCCAGCCTTTACACTTGACAAAGGTCAAGCTCCACAAAGATCAAGCACCACTATGAATGGCACGTGAAATCCTCTAAGTACCTGTTTCCTCTCTTCTTACACAGTGCACAGCATAACGACTCTGCACGCTGAATTTAGGTGCAATCGACATTAGTACTCCGGCAGAGCAGGGATTTAAAAGAGGACCAAGTTTTCTTTATGAAAAGCAAGACCCCACCCCCTCTGCCCCCAGACTTTCTAAAAATTATAATGGGAAGTGAGTTTCCATTGAAACTATGTCCTGTGGGTCAGGTCAGCCTCATGTAATGAATGGATCTTTGGAGGAAATCGTCGTTTAATGGGATGAGAAGGCCTTTGGAAGTGCAGAGAGCTAAGGCTGACAGTTTTAATCTTTCTGTACAGAAACCTGCTTGTGATGTGGTTTGCGTTTAAATTATTGTGATTACATTTATCTCACTTCTGTAGAATTTACAAGTTCTGGTAAGAGTTCTTTGTGTGTATGGTTGTTTGTGTAAACAATATCCAAATTTTACTTGCTTGTTTGATGGCAGTTTCAGAATGCTTTTAATTTTATATCTGTCCTCAATTATAAATTAAATGGAAAAGAAAGGGCATACTAAGTGCTTATGTATAAAGATAACCAGGAATATTTTGGAGATTAGCCACATAAAAATTGTTTAGGGAAATAACTGCTCCTAAAATGTTTATAATGTTGTTTTTCACATCAGTGTTCAAAGTAGAATAATTCTAATATGGCTTGTATAAACTTTGACATTTTCATTAAAGTGATTTCACTCTTAGCTTTTTAATGAATAGAAAGAAATGCATACCTCTAAGCCTGTAGTTAGAAAATTGCTTACCTTACTGTGTAGGAAATTGAATTTTTCCAGTTTGTATTTGTAAACATAGACATGTCTTCCCTCCAACAGCCCCCCCCCCATAGCCATTCATGATTTTAAAACACGAAATTGATAACCAAACAAAATTTTAATTTGGTACATGCATATGCAAAGTGTTAACACCTTTAGGAAAAACATTCTAGTTTTAGATACATTGCATGAAAAATAGCCTTAAAGAATATGGAGCAGTTTTAAGAAATCACTACTGTGCTCCCAAACAAACTGGAAAAACCATTCCAGAAGAGTTAAACATTTTTTTTTCTTTTTTCATGTATCCAGAATAGTGTTTTATTTATGCAGAACATAATTTTTTAAAATTATGATAAAATACACATAACAAAATTTAGCGTTTCAGTCATTTTAAAGTATATACTCTAGTGGCACTAAGTGCATTCATATTGGTCTGCAACTGTCACAACTATCTAGTTCCAGAACTTCTTCGCTATCCTAAACAAAACCCTCTACTCGTTAAGCATTCACCCTTCATTCCTTTGTTTCTCCAGCCCCTGGCAACCACTAATCTGCTTTTTATCTCTGTGGCTTTCCTTTTCGGCCATTTCATGTAAGTGGAATAATTCAGTATCTGGGATGTTGTGCCTGGCTTTTTTCATTTAGCGCAGTGTTTTTGAGTTTCCCTCCCTGTTGCTGCATGCATCAGTGCTTGATTCTTTTGTGGCTGAGGAGTCCACTGTATGCGTACGACATCTGTCTGGAAAAAGTCCAGCCATTGTTAATATAATGAGAAAGGTTTGCGTGACATTGATGGAACTTGGCAGCCAAGGAGAGTGGACTGGAATGGACATGTGTGAACCATGATGATTTCACTGTACTAGTCAGTGGGGGTGGTAGATATTGTTCAGTGAGCATGTGCACTGTGTGGCCATCACATTCAAGATGACTGGATGAGTAGAACGTTGACTAGGCATCATATTGTGCATTAAGCTTTAACATTCCTCTGCAGAAACTGCTCTGGTGATTCAGAAGGCTGCAGCTGTGGGCAACTGGTGATCGGCAGCTTCATGACAGTGCGCCCGCTCATGTATGAGTGCAGGACTCTCATGCAGAGATTTTTGGTAAAACATCAAATCACCTGGTGACTCAGCCCCACTACAGCCCAGATTTGGTGCCCTGAGACTTCTGGCTTTTCCCAAAACTAACATCACCTTTGAAAGGGACAAAATTTCAGACTTTCAGTGAGATTCAGGAAAATATGACAGGACAGCTGATGGCAGTTGGGAGAACTGCGTGAGCTTCCAAGGGGCCTACTTGAAAGGGGACAGAAGCGTCATTGTCCTATGTACAGTATTTTTTGTGTCTTGTATTTCCTTCAGTAAATGTCCCTATTTTTCCTATTACATGGCTGGATACCTTCAGACAGACCTCATATATACCAAATTTTGTTTATCCATCACCTGCTGATTAGCATTTGAGTTGAGAAAATTAACTCAGAATAAAAGAACATTTTTTGCGAACAGTGCTTCTGTGAACATTTGTACACAAGTTTTTGTTTGAGTGCCTGTTTTAATTCCTAAATGCTTTACTATCTAGGACTGGAATTGCTGGTCCATGAGCAGTTCTATGTTTACCCCGTTGAGGAATTGTTGAACCATTTCCTTCAGTGGCTGCCTCATTCCACATTCTCACCAGCCATGTGTGAGGGCTCCAGTTTATCCCCATTCCCAACAGCACTTGTTATTTTCCATTTCTTTTCTTTTTATTGCATATCCTAGAGGATGTGGAGCAGTTTCTAATTATGATTTCAATTTCCATTTCCCTAATGACTAATGATAATCATCTTTTTATGTGCTTATTAGCCTGTTGTGTATTTTCTTTGGAGAGATGTCTGTTCAGGGTTTTTTTGCCCATTTTTAAGTAGGTTGTTTATCTTTTTGTTGCTCATTGTGAGTTTTCTTTTTATATTTATGATTCTAGAACCTCATCAGGTGATTTGTACATTTTTTCCCTCATTTTGAAGTTTCATTCTGTGACTTGTATTTTGACTCTTCTGTTTTTTAATTTTAATTTTTAAAAATTATAAAATATACACCATATAAAATTTACCCTTTTAAACATTCTAAAGCGTACAGTTTAGTGAGATTAAGTACATTCACATCACCACCGTCTCTCCAGAACTTCTCTCATCTGGCCGAACTGAAACTCCGCCCATTTAGCAGTAAGCCCTGGTCCCATTTTCCCCAGCCCCCGGCAACTGCCCTTTCTACTTTCAGTCTCTGTGAATTTTACTGCTTTGGGCATCTCATGGAGGTGCAATGTACAGGGTTTTTTCATTTGTGACCGGCTTATTTCACTTCGCTTAATGTCATCAAGGTTCATTCATGTTACAGCATTTGTCAGAATTTCCTTTTTACAGTGGGAATGAATTCTTTTATATGTATATGCCGCATTGTATTTATTTATTTGTCAATGGACACTTGGCTTACTTCCACCTGTTGTCTATTGTGAATAATGCTGCTGGGAACTTGATGTCAAAACGTCTGTTCAGTTCCCTGCTTTCAGATGTTTGGGGTACATACTCAGAAGTGGAATTACTGGGTCATATTTTAATTTTATTTTGAATTTTTTAGGAAACTCCATACTATTTTCCATAGTAGGTGCACTAATTTACATTCCCACCGACAATGCAAATGGATTTCAATTTCTCCACATACTCATCAACACTTATATTGTTTTTTACCCTATATATATAGTGATCCTAATGGACATGAAGTGTTATCTCATCGTGGTTTTGATTTGCACTTCCCTGATGATTAGTGTTATTGGATATTTTTATGTACTTATTGGTTATTATATCTTTTGGAGACATGTCTAAGTCTTTTGCCCACTTTTAATCAAGTTTTTAATTAATTTGTAGAATTTCATATATTCTGTATGTTAATGCCTTAGGTATCAGATAATTTGCAAATATTTTCTCCTATGGGTTGTCTTCTCACTTTCTTGGTATGGTTCTTTAGTGCGCAAAGTTTTTAATTTTCATGATTAGAACTGACTTTTTTACACAGATTTATATCACTCTGACTTTCTATTTTGCTTATTGTCTATAAGCTATAAAGCATTCAGCAATCTGGCTCTGAACACAGCCAAGTAAAGATGCTGTTTAAATTCAAAATCTGTTTGCTAAGGAGCTAAGTAGCAAATGGCTAAACTTTTAAAAAAATATTTAAAAATTTTATATAAGCTTCATTTTTTTTTCCATTGCCATTTTGTCCCCTTATGTCCCCTCTCCCCAGCAATTACCACACTGTTGTCCATGCCCCTGAGTCCTTTTTCCTCTTTGCTCAATCCCTCCGTCTGCTAGCCTTCCCTCTCCACTAGTTGGCATCCTGTTCTCCATCTGTGAGTCTGTCCCCATTTTCTTCATAGTTCTGTTTGTTCATGAGATTCCACATATGATTGAAATTATATGGTATTTGTCTTTCTCTGACTGGCTTATTTCACTTAGCGTAATGTTCTCTAGGTCCATCCATGCGGTTGCAAAGGGTAAAATTTTCTTTTTTTTATGACTGAGTGGTATTCCATTGTGTAGATGTTCCCAGCTTTGCAATGGAAAGCAAACTAGGCAATGGAGTAATAGGCATTTCAACTGTATATCTGGTCATTTAAAATTAGGTTCAAATATATAATTAAACATTTCTGGAGTTTAATATCAATTTTGTTTAAAGATGAACAGCAAATACTCCTCTGTGCTCTGACTTTGAAACACACCTGAACCCTACGGTCACTGTCACGGTAACCTGAAGATACATGGTCTGTGTACTTCAGCTGGTTTTCTGGTGCCATGGGACTGAAAGGGGGTTTACACTGTTCTTTTTACATTGAATTCCTCTTTTCTAGGTTGATCCCCCAAGTCCCAGGGCTGATCATTTTTATGGGTCTTCTGGCAGAGACTGTGAAAGAGATGGATGGTCCAGGATGCACAATGGTAAGCGACAAGTTTTCTCCTCTATTGCTTTGTTGCTGTGGCTGCTGTCAAGCCTTTATCTGGGCATCAATTAACAAAAACAGAACCTTTGCTGCATTATTGGATAGTATGAGACAGTGCTACTTTTTATAACTTGTGGGACACCTGTATAGGTCCTGTGTAAAAACAATAGAATTTCTGTGCTGCTGTAAACCATCTTCCTCTTTGAGATACAAAATGTGTATTCCTTTCTAGTAAAAAAAAAACGTGATTTTGTTTTGCTCAACAGTTTCTAAATTTATTTAATTCTGAAACCCTTTCCTTATCTTAATATATATTAGTTGGTAGAACAGATTTTGGGGAATACTTCAGTAAAAAGAATTCGCATTGTAGATTTTGAACAGACATTTATACATATATTAGAATATTCTGTCACTGATTTACAAAGTGGGCATTCTTGGCTAAATCCTTAACTACTTTGATAATCAGTTTATTTATCAGAGAATGAAGATTATATGGTTCATGTTACCCTGTGAACTGCCCTAGCACACTGGACTTAAAATATCAGCTGTCATTGTAATATACAAATACTATCATTTTTTTTTTCTGAAAAGATAATATCCTTCAGGTTTAGTTCATAAGAATATATCTTTAAACTTTAGTCCTGGTCCTAATGGTTAGATAAATATTTTCTGAAATTCAGTATGAAGAGGATTTTTATGAAGGTTAAGTGGTATTATATAATTAGAGATATTTGAGTGTTAGTATCTAAAGACATCGGCTAGTCAGTTCACCAACAGCCCTTAAGTTAGTTTACCTCACACACTGACAAAGGCAGCCAGAGAGAAAAATGAGATAGAGTGAAAGAATATAATCTTGACATGTCGTGAGCATTGTCCCTTTCTCTCTCTAAACTGTAGTGTATAATCTCTTTTTATTAAGAGAGGAAATGAAACCAGATCTCAAAGAACATTCAGAGTTTGGGCTCATTTATTTTTCTTTACTTTTTTAGTATTAACAGGGAGATGGATGTGGCAATCAATGTCTTTTATACCTAGAATGTCAGATTAAATGAAATTAGGAACAGATATAATACTGTTTCTCTCCTTAGAAAAAAATTACAGACATGGAAAATAGGCTTTAAGAACAAAAAAATTCAGAAACAACTTCAATATTGATATTATTCGGAAGATACTTTTGGAATGCACTTAATTGATTTTTCTTGATAGCTATGTATTTGCTGAATTTCAGACTTACATAAAAGTTGAGGGAGTACAAAGAATTCTCATGTACCTTTCAGAATCCACACATGCTAGTATTTGCTGTTCTTTCCCTCTGTTTATCTCTTTCCTCTCCTGTCTTCATTTGTGTGTGTGTGCCTGTGTATAAACATTTTTGACAAGGATATCTCTCTGGAATGAATTGTGTTCCTCCAAAATTCTTATGTTGAAGCTGTAACCCCATTTGCATGGTGTTTGGAGGTGAGGCCTTGGGGAATTAATTAGGTTTAGATGATGTTATGAGCGTGGGGCCCCCTTGTAAGAAGAGGCACCAGGGACCTCGCTTTCCCTCTCTGCCATGTGAAGGCACAGCTATAAGGTGGCTATCTCAAGCCAGAACAAGAACCTGACTATAGTGGCACCTGGATCTCAGATTGCTATCCTCCAGAACTATGAGAAATAAAAGTCTGTTGTTTAAACCACCCAGTCTATGGTATTTTGTAATGGCAGTCCGAGGAGACCAAAAAGATATCATCTGTGATGCAATTATCAGAGCAGTTTTTGTAAGAACAAAAACTAACCTGTAAATCTAAACCAGATTTTGCTACTTGTCCCAATAATATCTTTATAGCAAGAGAAATCCCATGTCATGCATAGCCTTCAGTTGCCATGTCTCTAGTTTCCTTTAACATGGACCAATTTCTTTGACTTCCTTTGTATTTGACATTGACACTGTATTTGACGTTGATAATTTTGAAGAATACAGGCCAGTAATTTTGTAGCATGTCCCTCAATTTGGGATTGTTTGATTTTAATCTCATGAATTAGATTTAGACTATTTGTTTTTCTTCGGAATACAGCAGAAGTGACGTGTTACTCTTGGTGCATCATGTCAGGAGGTATGTGATGTTGCTTTGTTACTGGTGATCTTAATTTGCTCATTTGATCAAGATGGTTTATGCTTGGTTTTTCCATCATAAAAGTGCTATTTCACTTATTTTTAATTATGGGGAGATACCTTGAGACTGTGTAATAATATCCTGTGACTCCTCAACTTTGACCCTATTAGCACACATTGATGATTTTTGCCTGAAACAATTTATTCCTATGATGTTTACCAAATAATGATTTTAAAATATTTCATTATTCTTTCTACATTTATTACCTGCCTTTCTACTGTTGTCATAGGTGGGCACAGGTAACCAGGTTCTTGGTGATCGGGACAAAGAATTGAACCGAACACACAGAGTTTATAGCAGAGAACATGGGAACAGGCCAACTCCAAGCAGAGAGTGACCTTATGGGCTGTAGGGATTCTATTCTTATAGGGTGGATCCTTCCTGACTAGTTTTGGTGGGCTTTTACTGAGCATGCACAAGTAGTTGTATTACTTTAAAGCTACTGCACATGTGCCCTCCCATGATTTTCCTTGATTGGCCACTGGAGAAGGGGTCGCACAATGTTACTGAATGGACCCCTCCTTCTCCTGGGTCGCTCTGTACTAGATTCATCTTGTCTGCAGCCAGGAAACTATAGCTCTCCATGTCAGAGATTGGTAAAAAGGAAAGGAATTATTTATTCCAAAGTTATACAGACTTAAGAGTAATGACTTAATGTGTTTATTAAAATCCCAAAGTCCCTTAAAACACCCCCCCCCCCACACACACACACAGTCCTTTCTTCCCTTCTTTGCCCAGTCCAGGGCACCATATCTCAGGAAAAGAAATAGAAGTCTGTGGCTCAGGTAGCCCCTGGTTCTTCCCAATAATCTGTGCTCGGCTGGCAGGCCTCCCTCAGTTCCCAGCACCATCAGCTGCATCACCAAGATCTCTAATTCTTAATCCAAAACTACATTGCACCCTCTCGTGGCCCACCAGCAAGGAGTCCTTTCGCCCCTTTCCTTCCCGAAGTGTCTCTCCTGCATTCTTCCAAACTGCTAAGAGAGAGCTCTGCATCCCTGCTATGTCTTGCTTTCTGACTCCCTAAGCTGCATGGAAAAGGGAGATCCAAAGCCACATGGTTGTTCTCTGCCAAAGCCACATGCTAATTCTGTCATGGCTGCCATGCCTGGGTTTAAATCCCACCGGCAGTCTTCCTCTACAGCCCCATTTCTGACTCCTCCCACAATCGGCTACGCTTGCCAGCTTTCCCATATTTTTCCAACTTTACTGGGCTGCCATAGGTCTGGGCAGGCGTGGCCCAATGGTGTGGAGCCAGTCATCACCAAGGTCTTATGCAGGCTCTGTAACCAGGGGAGTTGCCTCCCAGTTACATCCTAGGTGGAAGCCACTCCCATCTCCCTGGCTCAAAGCACGGCCATGCTATTTAACATTATCTATGAAAGCAGTTAAAGCTTATAGATACGTTAAATGACCATGCCTGAGGTTATCTGCAGAACTGTTGCTATGTAAAACAACTCTCAATGACCCTGTTCTGTGTGTCCTATCCCCCAGTTAAGACTTGTGGGGGTGAGGACATCTCATATTTTTAATATTTCCTAGAAACCCTGAGTTCTGGACCCCATTACAAATCCTTCTTTTGGGGGCTCCCTGGCTGCACCTTCTTCTACTCTAAAGAGCTTTCTTTCTCATTTCTTTAATTTTGCTGCCTCTATTCTTTGACTCATATTTTTTTCCTGGGTGGCAGCTGAGCAGTTGTGATTTGGGTTTTTATAAGCTATTTGAATGCATTTGAGGATTTCTTATGATAAAGTCTCTAAAGCAGTGAATTTTCACTTGTCACTATCTTACTTTAATATAAATTCTTCTTGAATACTTTCTTGACAAATTATCTTACCTAATCTTTTTTTAAAATACATTTTTTATTTAATGATTTTTAGAGAGGAAGTGGGGAGAGAGAGAGAGAAGCATCAATTTGTTTCTCCACTTATTTATGCATTCATTGGTTGATTCTTGTATGTGCCCTGACTGGGGATCGAACCCTCTACCTTATGCCTAATAATTCTTAAATTTTCATGGGATATCATTTTGATCACCATTGATTATTTTAGTCCTT
>PVIA01011689.1:0-42759 GCA_004024845.1 Tonatia bakeri
GAGAGACAGAATATCTAAAGATAAAAGCTAAATCTATAAAATTTCTTTTTAAAAATGTAAGGAAAATTGTTTGCCATCTTGGAGCAAGTGAAGACACTGAAGATACTAACCATATAAGAACCCCAAAACACCAATCAAAAAAAACCTATGCACCGCAATGTTCATGGCAGCACAATTTACAATAGCTAAATATTGGAAGCAACCTAAGTTCCCATCAGTAAATGAGTGGATAAAAAAACTGTGGTATATTTACACAATGGAATACTGCACAGCAGAAAGAAGGAGCTCCTACCCTTTGCAACAGCATGGATGGAACTGGAAAGCATTATGCTAAGAGAAATAAGTCAGGCAGTGAAAGATAAATACCATATGATCTCACCTATAGGTGGAACCTAATAAACAAACAAACAAACAATAAAAAACAACCAAGCAAAATATAACCAAAGACATTGAAATTAAGAACAATCAGACAATAACCAGAAGAGACATAAGAGGGAAAAAGGGGAAGAAAAGGGTGAAGGATTTTCAGGAATAATTATGAAGGATATAAGGACAAAACCAAGGGGGGTGTGGAATCAGGGGAGGGAGGTGGGGTTACCTGGGGTGGGGGGAGAATGGGGAAAAAGGTAGAAAACTGTACTTGACCAACAATAAAATTAAAAAAAATGAAAACAAAGATATTAACCATAAAAGAAAAAAATTGATATATTGGAATTTAAAAAAATTAAAAGCTTTGCTCTTCAAAAATGTTCATTAATAACATTTAAAAGCATGACACAGATTGTTATAAAATATTCAAAATACATATATCTGATAAAAGATTATATCCCAAATATATGTCATTCCTACAACTCCAAAACAGGAGGACAAACCACCTAGCTTAAAAGAAAAACATGGGGCAAGGATTTTAATGGTCACTTCATCAAAGATAATATATGAATGGCCAATAAGCACATGAAAAGATGCTAAATATTTTAATTATGAATAAAAGTTTATTAAGTCCCAAATGAGGTATCAATACACATACACTAAAATAACCGAAGTTTAAATATTGCCCATGTAAAGCCCTGGTAAGAATAAGGAACAGCTGGAACTCTCATCTATAGCTGATGCAAACACAAAATGACACAATCATTTGGAGAAACATATTTGTCCCATGTGAACCAGAAACTCCACTCCTATGCATTAGAGAAAATAAATTAATAGAAATATCAACAAATATTTGTACACAAATATTGTTGGTACTCATCCATAAGAGCCAAAAATTAATACAATCAAATGTCCATAAGGAGGTAAATGGATAAACAAACTGGTATGTTCATACAACAGAACACTACTCAGTCATTAAAAGACTACTGATACAAGAACCAACATTGGTGCATTTCAAAAATACTATGCTAAGCAAAAAAGCCAAATACAAAAAATATGTACTTTATGATTCCATTTATATGAAATTCTAAGGCAGGAAAAACTCATCTATAGTGACAGGAATCAGTAGTTGCTTAGAATGGAAGTGGGGGCTGGAAATTAACTGCAAAGTGTTACAAGGGAATGTTTTAGGGAGATAGATGTTCAGTACCTGGACTGTGATGTTTTACACTGCTGTGTACATGCTATGTGTATGTTTGTTACAAAACACATCAAGCTGTCCACTTAAATTTGGTATATTTAGGTATGCAAATTATGCCTTAATAAAGTTGATTTTTAAAGTCAGGGAAAGTGAATAGGGAAAAGAATGGGAATAGTTATTTTTAAAATCATAGATTCCAGGTTTATTATTGGTAAACAACTCTGTGAGCTAATTCTTTTCTTGCTCCTGATAACACCTGAAGCAAGTCCTATAGCTTTTGATCTTCGATAATTGATAGTCTTCTCATTTTACTCACATTAAGAGTCTCATTTTGGTATTTAAAATGTGCAATCCAATGTAATAATCTGAATTCTGAACTGTTGACAATTGACTTATCTAGGTTA
Source organism: Tonatia bakeri (assembly GCA_004024845.1). NCBI lineage: Eukaryota > Metazoa > Chordata > Mammalia > Chiroptera > Phyllostomidae > Tonatia > Tonatia bakeri. The sequence goes on from PVIA01011689.1 coordinate 1,975, forward strand.
GTGATGCCACAGACTGGAAAGTTTGCAGAGGAACGAGTGTTCAATCCCAAACCAAAGTATTCAGTCCATCCAAGGTAAGGCCCAACGAGATAAGGACAAGGAGAAGTGAACCCCTAGCCTGAGGCTTATGTGACCGGTTTGAACTGTCATCATTTATCATCAATTTACTTTGAGATACATATGCTAAACATTGACTTATTTTTTTTAATGTTTAGTGGGTTTCTCAAAGATCACTCCATTAGACAGCTCCAGTTGCAATATCCATGATACAGACAATTACTGTCCTCTTTCCAGCAACTTATACTTCAAATCTCAGTCCCTGGGGCTTCTCATAGTCTGTTCTCCACCTCCTGACTTCACTTCCACTGGTGGCCTTTGGGATGAAATCCTTTTCAAGGACTCTACTGAATGTCTCTCTCTCTCATGGGTCTACTTGTGTGTGTGTTACATGCCATTGAGTCATCTTAGTCTCCTGGTAATGCTATGAATGTATGACATCCACAATGTCCTGTCCTCAAGAGCTCTGCTCAGCTCCTGTAGACTCAGCCTGTGGCTTCTTCATGGAGTCAACCCATCTCATATTCAGTCATCTTTTCCTCTTTTCCCAGCATTATTGTCTTTTCCAAAGAACCTAGCTTTGCCATGAGGTGCCCAAAGTAGGACAGCTTCAGTTTTGTCATTTTCCCCTACAGGATTGTTTCAGGCTTACTTTGCTCTAGGACCCACTTTTTTATCTTTCTGAAGGTGCAGGGTATCTGTAAAGTTTTCCTTCAACACCATATTGAAATAAATCAATTGTTTTCCTGTTAGGCATCTTTACTGTCCAACTTCCATATCAATGCATGTAATTGGGAAGATGAGGGTATGGATATCTTAGCTTTGGTCACTAATGATACATCTTTGCTCTTGGTGATTTTTCCTAATTCTTCCATTGCTACTCTTTTGAGCTTCAATCTTGTCTTGATTTCTTGGCTACAGTCTGCATTTGAATTGATGAAAGAACCAAGCTAAACAAAATCTTTAACAATTTCAATGTCTTCATTGTCTATGTTAAAGTTGTATATTTTTTCCAGAATCAGATTTTGTCTTCTCGATGTTCAAATGCAGTCCAGCTTTGTCACTTTCTTCTTTCACCTTCAACAGAAGTCATTTCACATTGTTGCTACTGACAGTAAGAAGACACCATCTGCATATCTTAAGTTACTGGTATTTACTCCACCAATTTCCACTCCTCCTTCCTCTGAGTACAGTAATCTGCATGCAGAATATATCATATGGAAACTTCGGTCCACTTGACTCACAGGAAAAAACTTATATGTACCTTCTTGAGCTACGGTTGAGCTTCTTGAGCTGCAGTTTTCTTGCAAGGCTTTCTTTTGTTCTCTTTGTCTTTGCTACATAATAGGTGTTCTACTTACAGTTTCTTGCCTTTAGGATTCTCTTGTTGAGAACCAGATAGTAGTTCCCTAAACTTCAGGGATGCAAGTAAACTCACTGGCTACAGGTAAGAGTAAAATCAACCTACTCCCTTTCCCTCCTGAAGCTATCTTCAGTCAATCCTTGAACCCATCCAATAGATAAGAAATGGGTGATTACTAACATTAGCAGAACTGTTTCCCAAATTCTTCACTTGTCTAGGATATATATGGAGATGAGATTTGTTTGCAAGGAGTATGTGGTTCTTAACCTCTAGAGCCAAACTAATGCTCAGACAATGAGTTTCGGATAGCATAAACACACACACAATAAAATTACTTTTTCAAAAATTTGAGAGAGAAGGAAAGGGAGGGAGAAAGAGAGGGAGAGAAATGTCAATGTGAGAGAGAAACATCAATTGGCTGCCTTCTGTCCAGACTGGGCACAGAATCTGTAACCAAGGCATCTGCCCTGACTGGAAATCAAACTGGTGACCTTTCAGTTTGCAGGATGATGCCCAACCAACTGAGCCATACTAGCTGGGGCACAAAATTATCTTCAATATTCAGTTACACTATTAAGAAAAGTAAAAAGAAATTAAGTATCATAAAAAGTATAATTTAAGTACAAGGGGAAAATGAATAAAGATAAAGAAGTAATCATACCTTTCTAAACTCTTCCATATGTTATATAACTGTCAATCCCATGTTTCAGACATGTGAATGAAATCTAATTTTTGGTATGAAGTTAAAATATGGATTCTTGGCTCCCATTATTTCTGGTTTTGCCTTTGAAAACTGCATAAAACAAGTTGACATTTCAACCTCAAGATAGCCTTTCAAAACATGTATCATATTTCTACAGAGCGTTTCTCTTTTTGAGTGTAATAGTGTCCCCAACACCTTCAATCACTTCCCAAAAATATGGTGTTGACCTCCCTTAACATACTGTGTACTCACCCCTAAATCTATCATAGTCTATCAATGTTTCTAAAAGTAATGTGCCTGAAACTGGAAAAGTGTTTAACCTGACAAAATTGTTCTAAATCCTGTAAGAAATACTGTATTTCCTAAAGTGCAATAAAAATTATGCTATCACTTTTTATCAGATATAGCATATAGTTTTTGAGCTCTCTATTTACAAAGTTCCTTCAATTTATTTTATAAAGTTTTGTTTATGAAGTAAAAAGTTCCAAAAACACTAATTCTATTTAAAAATGATAACATGAAAGTAAGCAGTATTAAATATCCACATGACTATGAGTTTCACATTTTCATTACAGAGTTTTATGCTGGTAAAACGTAGACTAAAATCTCCTATATAAACTTTAAATAAGAAATTAAGGAAGGATGGTTGTTAAACCTGTTGGCCTCTGCCTACCTGGACACTCTAGCACCCAATGCACCCAATCCTGGACCACTATGTACTACTTCAGAAAAGAGATATCAACATTTCAAAAAAATAATGATTTTTAAGATGAAATCTGAATCTGAAATAGGATATGAAACTGATGTGAGACTAAAATACAACAGTACATTTATCGGTTACATCACTCCACATTATATGCAAATTAACATAAACAATGAAAACATGAAACTCCTAAAACACTTCCCTCAAAGAACTTACATTATTTATGAGAAAAAAGACTATATTCATCTAAGACAGTATATATTAATATGTTCTGTTTACAATTTTGCTAATGAATAAAAGGACACCTTTAGAGGTCAAGAACGAAAAATTACTGTTGAGAAATACCATGACAATTATGCTTAAACAATAAAAAAAGTTAAAAATAATAAAAAATACTATGAAAGGCATAGGATTTTATTACATTAAAGAATGACTAAAGAATGACTAAAATTCAGATCAATGGTGCCGATAAGGGCTAGCATCCCGGGTAAAACAAATCTGGTGTGTAAATGTCAAGAGAATAATACATAGGCATACTCAGGCATTACAAACAAATTACCGTGATTGGAAAAACATAGTTGTGAAGGATATGTGAGAAAAGATGGGATAGGGCCAGAATATATGATATTTTAAGTGATAAATAAGAAGCATGGACTCCAACCACCTGGGAAGAGATAGTCATTGGTAGTGTTAATTCAGACAGTGACATGCATATTAAAAAATGCTTTGCAAGAGCAATCTAGTAATGTTTTGGGAAGTGAATGGAACAGATTAGAGAAGAGTGACTTCAGTTGGTGAATTATACCTAACAGTCAATAGCTGAGGTAAAATAAGCAAAATTGTTAAGAAATGTCATATCTAAGAAAATTTATAAAAGCAATCTAGTTAACAGTCTTTGTGGAACAAGAAAGAGAACATCTTAAAGATATTTAAAAAAAAACTGTGGTCATAGGCAATGAGATAAGGGAATGGGAGGTGGCTAAAGTCTGTTAATTTGAGAGGGTAGTGAAACACCTAGGAAGTGTCTGGCTAGTGGTTTTAAAAGGGGGCAGAAGCTCAGGAGAGCAAAGCTGATATGGATTCAGTTGTAAAGAGACAACTGAAGCTATAAGCTGTCATGATATGATGGAGAAAAGTAAATAAAAGGTAGTCAGCTTGTGAAATGGGAAGTAGAGACAATGGAGACAGCAGAGCACCCAAAAGAAGGAACAAAATGAGGAAAATATATTACTTTGGACCCTCTGGAGCCAGGGCATGAGAAGAGAAAGGGTCAGGTCTTGAGACCAATCCAGAAGTCAAGTACAGTAAGTCCTCACTTAACTTTGTCAATAGGTTCTACAATTTCAAGGCAAAGGACATTGCTCATAGCAATATTTTTTGACATTTTAAAAATGTTTTTTAGTATATTTCATTGATTATGCTATTATAGTTGTCCCATTCTTTGTTCTCCACTTCACCCTCCTCTACCTGGTTACCCCCATTCCCTCCAGCATTTCCCCTGCTTAGTTCATGTCCATGGGCCATACATATAAGTTCTTTGCCTTCCCCATTGCCTATACTATTCTTAACCTCCCCCTGTCTATTTTTTACCTACCAATTATGCTTTTTATTCCCTGTACCTTTTCCCCCATTTTCCCCCTTAGCCCTCCTGTTGATATCAGTGATATTTTATCGGCGATATCTCCCCAGGCAAGGGGGAACTGTAGAGCACTGTTGGAGTAGAGCATACTAGTGCAGCCACTGTGGAAAACAGTATGGGATTTCCTCAGAAAAATAAAGTTGTAACTGCCTTTTGATCTTGAATTTCCACTGCTGAGATCATACCTTAAGAATCCTGAAACGCCAACTCAAAAGAACCTATGCACCCTATGCACCCCAGTGTTCAAAGTAGCACAATTTATAATAGCCAAGTGCTGGAAGCAACTTAAGTGTTCATCAGTAAATGAATGGATAAAAACTATGGTACATTTACATGATGAAATACTACACAGCAGAAAGAAAGAAGGCATGGATGGATATGGAGAACATTATGCTAAGTGAAATAAGCCAGGCAGTGAAAAACAAATACCATATGATCTCACCTATAAGTAGAGCCTAATCAACAAAACAAATGAGCAAGCAAAATATAACCAGAGATACTGAAATAAAGAACAAACTGACAGTAACTAGAGCAGGGGGATAATAGGGGGAAAAGGGAGAAGGGTTTTCAAGAACATGTATAAAGGACACATGGACAAAACCAAAGGGAGATGGGGTCAAAGATGGGAAGTGGCGATGGAGACAACTGTACTTGAACAACAATAAAAAATGTGAAGAAAAAGAATATTTTGCCATAAAAATGGCACTGCATCAAACTAAAAAGTTTTTTCACAGCAAAGGAAAACATCAACAAAATAAAAAGACAACCCACAGAATGGGAGAACATACTTGCCAATACATTTGATAAGGGGTTAATATCCAAAATTTATAAAGAACTTACAAAACTCAACACCAAAAAACAAACAACTCAATTGAAAAATGGCCTGGCTGATGTGGCTCAGTGAATTGAATGCCAATATGTGAACCAAAGGGTCACCAATTTGGCAAATGCCTGGGTTGCAGACCAGGTCCCCAGTAGGGGAAACTTGAGAGACAACCACACACTGATGTTTCTCTCTTTCTTCCTCCCTTTCTCTCTCTCTCTAAAAATAAATAAATAAAATTTTTTAATAGGCAAATGGCCTGAATAGACACTTCTCTAAAGAGGACATACAGATGTCCAATAAACGTGAAAAGATGTTCAACATCACTGATCATCAGAGAAATGCAAATTAAAACCATGAGATATCATCTCACACCTATAAGGATGGCCATTATCAATAAATCAACAAACAAGTGCTGGTGAGGATGTGGAGAAAGGGGAACCCTTTTGCACTGTTGGTTGGAATGCAGACTGGTGTAGCCTCTGTAGGAAGCAGTATGAAGATACCTCAAAAAATTAAAAATGGATCTGTCTTTTGACCCAGTGATCCCACTTCTGGGAATATATCCAAAGGAACTCAAAATACTAATTTGAAACAACATAAGCAACCTTATGTTCATTATAGCATTTTTTAGCATTGCCAAGACATGGAAGCAGCCCAAGTGTCCATCAATAGATGAGTGGATGAAACAATTATGGGAAATTTATTTATACAATGGAATACTACTCCACCATAAATTAGAAGAAAATTGTACCCTTTGTGATAGCATGGAGGGACCTGGAGAACATTATGTTAAGTGAAATAAGCCAGTCAGAGAAAGATCATATGATTTCTCCCATATGTAGAATCTAATGAACAAACTGAACTAACAAGCAAAACAGAGACAGGTTCATAGATGAGAGCAAGATGATAGCTAAGGGTTGGGGGAGGTTAGGGAGTGGAGAGATTGAGCAAAAAGGAAAACAGATTCATGGACATGGATAACAGTGTTGTGATGGCAGGGGGGAATATAAAGGGGTTAAATGGTAACGGAAAAAATACAATAAAGTTTTTTAAAAAGAAAGGATATGAGATATGGCATTTCATCAACATTATAAGGAAATGATGTCATTTGAGGACCTGCTGTACTATGTGGTCAAACTGCAAAAACCATAATGGAGGAAGTAGACTGGAGGTGAGATGCAATTGGATGATCTTGCAGTTTGGTTGTAGGCAGTCCCATTGAGAAACAAGAGTGAATTTGTAATGTTGCCAGAGAGCAATTTGGTACCATAAACCCCAGAAGAGGTGAAAGTCCAAGAAATAAAGGGTGTTTAACAGTGCTAAAGATGTAAGGAAATGAAGGAATAGCCTATTGATGATCCTTCTAAGCAAAATTATTACATATATAAAAGTGCTTCCAAATTATTTCAAGTCTATTCCATTCATTACCTTAGTGTTTGTATCATGATACAATTTTTGCTATTCTCAAAGCTTTGTGAACCTCATCCAAGTCATGTCAAAGAATCAAAAATGCTGAATTGGTAAAGCAGAAATTAATGATAATTTGCTCAAGTATAGCATAACTTCAATTGAATTTTAATTAACAATTTTAATATTTAGACAGTTACTAAAATTGGTATTTTAGAGGTAAAAATGCATCTGTTAACATGATACCTTTCAATTTTTTGGAAAATTTAATATACATCTTAACAAACAGGTGTCAGAATATATCAACTATGGTATTAAATATGGTATCAAGTACCATCAACATAAAACTGAATGACATGTTTCCTAATTGTTTTTATAATTCTATAAACTGTCAAATATTGAAGAATAGAAGAAGGAAACTATTGCTTTTTCTCCTTTTTCTGCCTAGGAAGAGTATAATAGTTGGACAATGTAGATGATCTGATTAATTTACAGTTTTGCTGGGTATGAGTGGCCACAGAAAATTCTTTCCATAATATTATCTCTTACAATGTTCATGATATCTTTTTCTAGGTTCAATATAAATCATTTGAGTTACTTGACCTCTTTACTTCACAATGTTTGTTTATACAAAGATGGTTTTCTGTGCATTGCTCTTACCTAAGAATAAGCAGTTTATAATGGTTAGAATAGGACCTTAAGAAGTAATAAAACCAAAGGCTTAAGAGAAACTCTTCTCAAGCATGAATTAATATCACCATAGCAAGAATTCTAAATACAATAAAATAATAAACACCCCCTGACCAATTTGATAAAGTTCTTAAGCAATTAATAAAACACAAAATGTTTTCTATCATAAAATAGAAAGATTCAGAAAATTCTGTTATATGTGGTCTAGAGATTTTAGACATACAAAAAACTAAACTTTCATGAATGTAGGAAAATGTATATTTATTGAGAATGAGTGAATACTAATATTGCAGAATATATTCACTTCTTAAAAATGCATATTAGAATCAGTAATAAAAATATATTTTACCTATGTTGATCATTTATTTTATGTGTCACCTTGACTGAGTCATGAGGTGCCCAGATATTAAGTTAAACATGATTGTGCATTTTTGAGGGTGTTTCTGGGTGAGACTAACATTTGAATCAGTAGACTGCATAAAGCAGATTGCTTTCCCCAGTAAGGGTGAGTGGGCACCATCCATCCATCGAAGGCCTGGAGAGAACAAAAGGCTAAGCAAGAAAGAGGTTGCTCTCCTGCCCAATCATCTTTTAGCTAGCTCTTCTCCTGCCTTCACACTCAGACTTGGACTAAAACGTACATCATTACTTCTTCTGGCCCTTGGGTCTCTCGAACTCAGACTGGAGTTACGCCCTCAGCTCCCCTGAAATTTCAGCTTGCTGATTGTAGATCCTGGGACTCCTTAGCCTCCATAAACATTCGGGTCAATTCCTTAAAATAAATTAGATAGATGATTGATAGATAGATAGACAGATATAAATAGATATAAATGTAGATATGAATCTCCTATTGGTTCTGGAGAACCCATACTAGCAAACCTAGTAATATTTTTTCCTCATTTTTTTAGTAATTATTAAAAGAAATTTTAGAAAAAATTCTCTTCAATTAGCACATGGTTAAAGAAAAAAAATGATGTTATCTCAGTTCCTGAAGTTCTTTCATTAAGATGGAAACTAAAATGAAACTGAGAATTAAATCATGCTAATATCGTATAACTCGAAGTCAGAATTCTGCTGACCTGAACTCCAGTCCTGGCTGCTTCACTATTCACTTCTGGAGCTTCAGTTTCTCTGTCTGTAAATTAATGAGTTTGGATCAACTAGATATTTTTCAAGCTTCTCTTGGCAACACAACTTGTGCTTCAAATGAAAATTCACATAGGAAAGCAATATATTTTACATGCCCATAAACAAATAAAACAGAGAGAGGGTCCATATCATAATCAAGCACCATGGGAGGCAAATTGAAGAGCAGTGAACCAGCTGGTGCCACCTCATCCTACCATTGGGGAATCCTTACATTGGTCATGTTTTATTAATCATTATAGCAACACTGACATCTGGGCTGCACACTTTATATACTTCACTTTGTTTATTCATTCAACACTAGATGGAACATGAGTTCCTGTTTATTCACTGGCCTTGTGGTCGTATAGTTAGTAAATGATGGAGCCAGAATTCAAACACAAGACAACTGAACTCCAAAGTCCATACTGATTTTCACGAGTGTTTCCATTTGATAAATATCTACTAGATATAAGGCACTTTGCTCAATTAATACTCATAATTATCACATCAACTGAATGTTATTATCCTCCTTTTGCAGATGTGGAAACTAAGACTTGGATAAGTTAGATAACCTATTCATGTAACATGTTGAAAAGTTATTTATGTCTCTCTTTTCTTTGATACCAATAAACTATTGTCCAGCAATTTTTAATTTTTCAAGCTCACTCACATTCTTTCATTGTTAGTAATAAACATTTGCTTTCCCCAAAGGTTGGCTATGCATTGTGAAAATGTGGTCATACACACGAGTGCATGTTGTGTGGGTACATGCCTGCGACTGTGTCTCATTTCTTTGTAACAGTATTTATAAACACTGCTCAAGAGATTAAGAAGAATCATCATTGTTACTCTGAATGTGTAAATAAATTTCACTGAGAATACAAAATGATAACCTAACAAGTGGAAACATTTAATGTGAATTATCATTTTTTATAATTAGTAGATATTTAACTTTCATCCTATGTTTTCTATAAATACTGCAAGAATAGTCTCCATCTTCAATATCCTAGACACTGAATATTAACATTCTGAACCCATGTGCAATGAATATCCTGAATAAATATATTTGAACATCTAAGAGTAAACAAGCATGTAAAAAAATCAGATAAATTACTTTCAGAATTTATAAATCAAAGAACACTTTGTTTCAGATTTTTTCCTAAGTTAGAAGCCTCTTCAGTTTCTCACAGAAAGAACATGAAAGTGATTTTAAAGATATTGAGCCTCATATATTAAAAATAAAGTGCTGGATTTCCTCCAGAAGCAAACTGGTAATTGTGTTAAAATGTGCATGCTGAAATCTCTCCTGGAGCTGCCTCTTGAAGTTGACCAGGTCATGCTCACCTCTGCCAAAACTCCAGAGTTGGCACTTCTTCTTAAGTCAGTGCATAGGGATTAGCCAGCTGGAAAATTGCCTGAGGAGTTCCAATAATTTGAAAATCATCAACATAAATTTCTCCCTAAAAACAATGCTTCTTTTGGGAAAACTGCATCACTATTCTAGAAGACTGTTAACACATAGATACTTTACCAACAGCACATCCAAGAACTGGTCTGAGTTTATGCTTACAGGTCCAAAATTGACACCCACTTGGAAAGAATGAAAATGAGCATAGCTTCGTGTCCTAGCAAATAAAGAGTCTTAGTATTTATATATATATATATATATATATATACACCAGCGTTTGATACAGGGCTTAATTTGGGGTAAGAGTACTCTATATCTGTGCTAGAATCTTTCACCAAATGTTCTTAAAATAGATTTTAATAGAAAGTCACGGTGATTTCTGGTATAATTAAGAGTAGAATTGATACATTCACTAGTTTTGCCTAACGAAGTTGCCATTAGCTCTGACAAAAATACTTTACCAAAAGTAACTTCACGTCACCTGACCAAATTTTACTCCATATATACAAGCTATGTCCAGAAAGTATCAAGCCATGTAATAAAAATAGAAATATTTATTGAAGAAGATACAAGAAACATTGTACATAGGACAATGCTTCAAAGTAGTCACCTTGGGACTTCACACAGCTCTCCTAATTGCCATCAGCTGCCATGCTGCATTTTTCTAAATCTCATTGACAGTCTGAAATTTCTTCCCTTTCAGAGGTGATTTTACTTTGGGGAAAACCAGAAGTCACAGGGCACCCAATCTTGGCCCTGAATCACCTGTGTGATCTGATGTTTCACCGAAAAAATTCTGCATGAGACATGATGCATGAGCAGGCACATTGTTGTGATGATGCTGTCAATCACCAGCTGCACATAGCTGTGGCCTTCTGAATCATCTGAATAGCTTCTGCTGAGGAATATTCAAGTTTAACACAAAATTTGATGCAAAATATTTGCTCTACTTGCTCAGTCATTTTGAATGTAATAGTCACGCAGCACACATACTCAATAGCATCTACCACCCCACTGAGTAGTACAGTGAAGTCGTCATTGTTCACACATGTGGATTCCAGTCCACTGTCCTTGGCTGCCAGGTTACATTGATGTCATGCAAACTGTTCTTGTTATATTAACAATGGTTGTACTCTTTCCAGACAGGCCTTGTATTAAACAATAAACCAATAACATCTTTAAAAGGCCTACTGAGAGCAGCTGATATCCTTACCATTCAACTAGTGACATATCCCATCTCTAACATTAAGCTGTGTAAACTGTTTATGGAACCAAATTTCACCTTTTGACCAGCTTAGCTCCTCCTATCAGAGAATTCTTAATACAAAGACAGGCTTTTTTTATCATTCGTTTTGTGATCTTTCAACCCCAAGAATTATATTCCTGAAGAGGATAATAATTACCACAATTTTCTGACTTACTTTTATGGAAGACAACCAACCAAACTGACACCAGCGGAGGAGATAAAAATCTTTTGTGAATTATCATTCTTATTCACTCACACACCACATCATAAAGAATACTAAGGAATGGTTTTTACTGAATGCTTCGATTTGCATTCAATTACCCAGAGCACAAATTTTTTAATGGAAGAAATAGTGAAGAAAGTCAACAACACACTTGTTTAATAAATTACATCACCAGTGCATTAAAAGTTTCTACAAACCTAGAAAAATAATAAAATAGTGCTTTCTGATGATGGTGTATTTTCACATAAATCATGACCATTACTCTTATATAAGTTCGGAGTGACTAGGAAGGAATTGTTAGTCCAAATTTATAGTGAGGAAATAGGAATAGCTGTTTAAATGTTAGTATGGAAGGGTGAGCTACATGGATAAAGTCACCAAGAAAGTACTGGAAGTGAAAGTATTGGAAGAGAGCAAGGCAGGTGCTGAAGCTATCAGAGACTCGGGGGACAGTGGCCCAAAGGAGATAACATACACTGAGATTGGTGGCTAATTTTAACTACTACATTTATAATAAAGGTCCACTCCATTTAAATGCCTAGTTCTTTTCAAAGCTGATGGACTGAGCTGCCATTCTGCCTGATGTCCAAACATTTAACTTAATTTTGATCATGAAAATCCATTATATATGAATTTAGAGTTATTTCAGCTGTTAAAAATATTTTGCTTTTGAATTTATGGTGTAAAACGCATTTAAAGATGAACCAAAAAGTAAGTAAACACATTCGTTCAGCAAGCATTTATTGAGTATTCTTTATATAATTTGCCACTCTCATCATTCGACAGTCATCTCAATTGTTGCTTTCTCCAACTACACCATACCTGCCTAGCTAACAGTCAGCACCTGTCCTTTCCAGTCTCTAGCTCATCAGTCTGTTTAATGTCGTATCTGAAATCATCTTATTTATTTGCTTATATGTTTATTTTCTGTGCCCTGCTTGCCATCCACCCAAACCAGAAACTCTTTGAAGGCAGGGAGTGTGTCCATTTTAATCAATGACACCGTCCCCAGTACCTTGAACAGTATCAGGGTGCTCTTTATATTTGAGGAAAAAATAAAGATCCCCCAACTTTTACATAGTATTTCAGACAAAATGATAAGTTTGCATATATCATTGCCATTGATTCTCAGAAAAATACTATGAAGTGACTACACTTAGAATATACATTTAGGAAACATCCTCCTATAATTCCCCAAGCTAAGAGTTTATACAACACAAAAAGACAGAAAACTGTACTTGAACAACAATTAAAATAAATTAAAACAAATTTTTAAAAAATCAGTAGTCACAGACTGTAACAATTGTTGAAAGAAACCCATGTTCTCAAGATGTTTTCAGTACCACACACTTGCCGGATTGAGTTCCATCTGTTTTGTTCATTCTATATTCCAGGAGCAAGTACCAAGCCCACACAAACTTTCATGCAGTTCTGTTTCCTAAACAGTATGGAGCCCTGAAAACTACTAGAAATCCACCCACTTTGCTCGTCCAGTTAGCCTAGTTAGGCACAATGCTAAGGTATGTGCCTCCACACATATTGAGACTAAATACAATTAGTTTCTCTTTGCAAGATAGTATTTGTCAGTCTATAAGGGAGAAAATCTATATTTTAAAAACATTGATTTTTAACCTCTTATTTAATTGCATTATTTTTCTTTAAGACAGATACAGTGATACACATTATGTATTTTAGAATCTGCTCTTTTATTTTTTATTATATTACCAGTTTTCTCTCTTGTATCAAAATATATTTCCTTTCCTTCCAGTGCACACAGTTAGATGTCATTTTCTAGCTCCACAAACAGGTGAGACTATGGCTCTGAGATCTGGCATGGGATAATGCATGTTAATGGGCAAACACATTAGGAAGCAACTCTAACAGGTAGAAATCAGGAGCCTGCATCCCTGAATGACCACAAAATAAGGCATATCTAACAAAGTACCCACTCCGGCCTGTGATGTAAATGACACATAAATTTTTATTATATTATTCCAGTGAAATCTTAGGGATATTATGTTACTCAGCTAATGTTATTTTCCATCATATTATTCATGGCATACATTTGAAAAATACAAAAATATATCGCATATTCCCACATATTTATTATTCTAGGTGAACTTCAGAATTATTCTGTTGGAATTTTAATTGAAATTACAATGATTATAAAGTTAATTAGAATAATTAATCATTGTTATAATACTCCATCCTGTTATCCAGAATAAGGTATGTGTACCCATTTATTTAAATCTCATTTTTCATTGAGAAACCGTATACTTCCTGTTACATTTATTCTAAGGTATTTGGCTTATTTTTACTTTTTTATTATTTGCAATTATATTTGGAATAGTTTTCCCAAATCATTTTCTTTTTTTTAAATATTTATTACTTTTAGAGAGAGAGGAGGAAGGGAGAAGGAGAGGGAGAGAAACAACGTGTGGTTGCCTCTCACGCGCCCCCTACTGGGGACCTGGCCCACAACTCAGACTGGAATTTGCCCAGATTGGAAATCAAACCAGCAACCCTTTGATTCACAAGCCAGAGCTCAATCCACTGAGCTACACCAGCCAGGGCCCAAATAATTTTCTTTGGCTTCTATCAAAACCATTTTACATATTTTGTGACCAGTCATATTACTGGATTCTTCTATTTTTTCTAAGAGTGCTTTTTCCTATTTTGTCTCTTGGACTTTTCAAATATCTAATCATATAATCTGTAGATAATCATAATATCTGTAGATAATCATTAATACTTCCCCTTCTTTTTCAATGTTTATAATTATTTCACTCCTTTGTCTAATTTAATTATATACTAGGTCCGGCAGAAGTAAGGCTTGCTTGAGTGTGCTTGGTAGGGTATGTGAACATCTTGCATGAGACAGACAACGATCTGAACATTATACCAAAAATGTCATATGGTGTGCTTGAGTGTGATATCATTATCTTACAGAATTACATGCTTATGATTTTGTAATAAAAACCTGTGTAATAAAAATGGGGGCATTATTTGTGCTGGACTCTGCATAACAGAAAAATATTAAATAATAATGGGACAACTAGGATTACCTGCCTTATTCCTGATTTCAGTGGGGATGTTTGAATGTTCTGTTACTAAGAATAATGCTAGCAACTGGTTTGAGAAATGCATATAATTTTTTTAAAGAAGCATCACTCTCTTCCTATTTTATAAAGAACTTTTCTTTTTTGACCTGTAGTCAATTGTACCAGTAGACTTCATATTGTTAAACATTCTTGCATTCCTGAAATAAGCCCCACTTGGTCATGACATATTATTCTTTTAATATAGTACTGGATTTTATTTACTGTTTTGCATTAATATTCATAAGTGAGATGATTTATCATTTTCTTTTCTGTGGTGTCTTTGTCAGACTTTTTTTAAAAGAATTGGAATGCTTTCTTTATTTCCTATGCCTGAAACAATTTGAATTGAATTGGAATTACCTGTTCTTTGAAGGTTTAAAACACTTATCCACAAAAATCTTCGGTATTTTTACAGGCAAGGCCCTAATTTAACATAATGAATTCCTTCCATGATCATTGTTTTATTTAGTATATCTATATCTTTTGACTCAATCTGGGTTATTTTCACTTTCTTAAAAGATTTAGTAACTTATTGAATTTTTAAGTTGGCTATGTATTGCATAATATTGGTCTGAAAAGTAAAAATTCAGTATTGTTTCCCAGAAGATTTTAAAAGGGATATTCCCAAAAGTATGTTTTATGGATGTTAAAAGGATAGCATAAAAGAGAATCCATAGTTAATATTATGGGGAAATGCTTTAAAACAGATATTAAAGATTTATTTTCTGCAGGGCTTCCAGGAGTCCTTACTACTCTTTTTGGCATCTTGACTCTATACAGAGAGACCAGTATATATAACCTTGTCCATACTTGATTGTATAATACCCCTTTTCTTTCAAGGAAACTTATATACACAAGTTTGGAAAAGAGGTCTAAGGAAATCTAAAGAAGGTTATTACTGCAGAATCTTTTCAAGTTTGATGAGACTAGGTTGTTCTGGAAGATAATCCTTTTCAAGAAAACTCATAACAAAACAATAAAAATACATAAACTCTAATGGCTCAGATATGACAGTTCTATATGACTCAGACATTTTTTGTGCTTGTATCACTCTGAGAAATTTTAAAGACCTCAAATAGTGTGTAAAAGATAAAGCTGCAACCACTTGAATAATTAAAAACATTCAAACAAACTTTGGCTTAAGAAACGAGGGATTTTTTTTTTTACTTTTTAAAGTTAAAAAATGACATAAGCTTGGAAGATGGCAGTGAGTGAGGTGGGAGCAGAGTCTACTTTCCCCTGTGCATGAGTGGAACACCTAGCCAATCTTCTGAGGAACAGAATAAACAGCCAACTGTATCCCAGCATATATGAAGATCAGAGGCCAAAACTGTAGAGGACATTGAAAAATGAGATGGTAAGGAGAGTACTTCAGGATGATAAAGTCCCTGGGACCAGCTCAGGAACCAGGGCTACTGCAGCCCCAAGCCCAGCGCCCACCGGGTCTGCCACAGTATTCTTGGGAGAGAACCAGGTCAAAGGCTCCCTCCCCTGCCAAACAAGGTTTGAGCAGCACCAGGATGGACCTGTACACTTGAAACCACAGTGGGGAATAAGGACTAAGTGGCAAACACACAGGGGCTGAGCACCTGCTGAGACTGTGGATGCCAGCTGGGAAGACTTGGGCCCTGATGGACCCTGACCTGGATAATCCCATCTGGTTGGAAAGTTGGGATGTGTGAGAGGCCAGGCACTTGTTTGGACTGGCAGGCTTGAATAGAGGTTTTTCAAAAAGAAAAAGGAAAAAAAAAGCAGTATTCAGAGGCTGCTTAAGGAATTCTCCCACAGCAGCCACTCCTGCCTCCCCTGGCTGCACCCTTGCAGCCTACACAGCCTCCGCAGCCTCAGTCACGGGCTCACCTCTGCTGAGGGGACCATAACTGCACTCCTACCCCCGGTGCAGCGGCAGATGGCACCCAACCACTCCTGCAATCCCAGTGGTACATCACTGACCCAGCCACCCTCCACCATGCCTCGGCTGCCACTGTCCCACGACTGCAATCTTGTTGCACGGAGGCCATGTACTCACACCTGAAGCCCCAGGGCTGGTGCAGGGTGGAGCCCACCTGACCACCCTCCCTCCCCAGAGGCACCTCACACTCAATCACACCACCCTGGACACAGCAACAGAGGAGGTGCATACCTGCATCCACCTCAGCAGCCAAGGCAACACCCCTGCCCTACAGGGCCTACTGGCTCTCTAAGAGGAGGCAGAGACACCCCGGCAGAGGAGAGCAGCAGGGCTCCGAGAGTCAGCAATCCCCAGAAAGACTTAACTCAGTGTGGGGGCTGAATACCCTGAAGAGACTCTGAGAGTCCCTAGCATCTAGGACAGCAAAGAGTGAGAAGGTGGTGTGTGAGTTGCTCCTAATTTGTGCACCTCAAGGATGGCACAACTGGTGGGCTGAAGGTATAGGCCAGGCACAGAAGGGCACTGCGGACCCTGCAGAGAATTGAGGAACTGGGATGGAGACTGAGCAACAGTGAAGAGTGTGGCTCAGACCTGGACCCCATCCCTGAAAACCACAAGAAGGGAGAAAAGTGAAACCAATTCCCCCTCAGCCTGCTGCGGCCAGAAAGACCAGCAGAACTGGCTTGTCTGATTTAAAGCTAGAAGGAGGCTTCTTCTTCTTCTTTTCTTCTTCTCCTTCTCCTTCTCCGTCTCCTTCTCTTCTTCTTCCTTCCTCCTCCTCCTCCCCCTCCTCCTCCTCCTCCTCCTCCTCCTTCTCCTTCTTCAATTCCTTCTTCCTTTCTTTTTTCTTTCTTTTTTAAATTCCTTCTTCCTTCCTTTTTTAATTTTTTTATTCCCACAAGTGAGACAATAAAACCTGGGACTGTGAAAGGACCAGAGTTAGACTCAAAGAGAGGTCATCTAAACAACTGAGACAGTGAGGCAAATTTCAATCTACTACTCCAGAAAACGTGCAAGTTATTATATATGTGCATTATCATTATTATCTTTCACTATTTTTACATATTTTATTTTATTAATATTTTTTCTCTTCTTTCTGTTTAGTTTTCTTCCCTTTATTTGTTAAATTGCATTGTTTGACAGGTTTCCCTTGCTCTCTCTTTCATAGTGTATTTTTAATTTTCCATCTTTCACTTCACTTATATTCCATTAGCACACTATTCTAGGTCCTGTATTTCCTATTCTTGTTATTTAGATGACATAGATTCTGTCATATGATTGTTGCTCCATTACTACTGTAAATAATAACTGTTCCATACAATTCTAATACTACATAGCACCCCTCCCGGATCTTAGCTCACTTCACCATTTCCAGAACTTTATTACCGATGTGGTTAACTCTATTCTCTCACGCACTACACCTATGTTATATCCTTTACTCTCACTTTACCTCATAATCTGACCTCCCACAAGCTCACTGCTTTCTAGACCCAACTCACAATCTTTCCCTCCCCTAACAAGAGTCTTATCATTTTTTCACCCTTTCTAAAAAGTGGCTAGTTGGGTGAAATATCACAGTTAACACTATATATATCCAAAGGATCTCCTATCTCTTCTCTATGGGTTGGCATTTGAAATACCATAAAATACACTCTCACTGTCTTAAACTATTTGTCTTACCCCTCCAATTGATCATAAAAAAGAGTAGTTTGGAGCTCTGAACACCAGTATACCTGCTAGAAGAGGAAACCCATGAACAAAGGAACCACCAACAGATAACAATGGAAGAAGGAGCAGATGGAAGTAGAAACCACACTAATCTCCACCTAGCACTGATGTGGAAATACAACTAAATGGTAGAGAAATTACCCAGAACAGACAACTGAACAATAGCAAGAGAGAACTCTCAAAACCTTGTACACACAGAAGAACCAGCTTCAACACAACCTGTCCACACCTGCACAAAAGAATACAAGATATGGTTGGTGGAATGACAGTCAGTTAACCAGCTGGAGGGAAGGACCCACCAAAGAAAGATCCAACAACTATCAAAACACAGATATATACAGAGAGCCAACATAAATGACAGCCCAAGACCAGCAAGCACAGGAGATCAAGGAGACTGCACTACTGAATATCACAGGTCTTCTACCATAAAAGTTCACACCAGAAATGTAGGGAGGCAGAACAGGTCAATTTAAGAAGTGAAGGCTAACAAGAAGAGTCTCACAAATAATGAAAAGACAAAAAAACAACCCCCAAATGAAAAGAAAGGAGGAAGCCTCAGAAACAATGCTAAATGAAATAAAGACAAGTCAACTATTGGATATTGAGTTCAAAGCAATGGTTACTGGGAAGCTCAATGAGCTCACAGAGAATTACCAAAAACTACAGGGAAACAACAATGAACTCACTGCAAACTACATCAACATGAAAAAGGAAACAGAAATTATCAATAAGGGCCAAGAGGAAATGAAGAATATAATTTCTGAATTGAAGAACGCAGCAGAAAGAATCAAAAGTAGGATCAATGAAGTAGAGGATCAGATGAGTGAGTTGAAAGACAAAGTAGAAAAACACCCAGAGAGAGCAAGAAAAGGAAAAGAGACTCAGAAAGAAGGAAAAGAGGTTAAGGAAAACGAAGGGCAACATGAAATGTAATAATATCCGCATATAGGGATACCAGAAGGAGAAAAAGAAGATCAAGAGATAGAAAACCTGTTTGAAAAAGTAATGGTGGAAAACTTCCCGAATTTGATGAGAAAAAGTCACATAAATCCAGGAAACACAGAGAGTCCCAATCAAGAGAAACCCAAAGAGACCCACTTCAAGGTACATCATAATTAAAATGGCAAAATTCCAAGACAAAGAGAGAATCTTAAAGGCAGCAAGGGAGAAAGAGGAAGTAACATACAAGGGATCCCCAATAAGACCAGCAGCTGACTTAATGTAAATGCTCCAAGCCAGAAGACAATGGCAAGAAATATTCCATGTAATGAAAACCAAGGATCTGCAACCAAGACTACTCTATCCAGCACAGCTCTCAATTAAAATGAAAGACCAAATAAGGAGCCTCCTGGATAAAAGAAGCCTCAAAGAATATACCTCCTACAAACCAGCTCTGCAGGAGATGCTAAATGGCCTGCTTTAAGAACAGGAAGAAAAACAGTGAGAGAAAGAGGAACACAGGAACAAAAAGAATGGCAATGAATAAGTACCTATAAATAACAACCTTAAACATAAATGGATTAAATGCCACAGTCAAAAGATACAGAAGAGCTGAATGCATAAAAAATCATGACCCACACATATGCTGCCTACAAAAGAACCACCTCAGAACAAAAGACCTATACAAACTGAATGTGAAGGGCTAGAAACAAATATTCCAAGCAAATGGACGGGGGGAAAAGCTGAGGTAGCTCATATCAGACAAAATAGACTTCAAAAAAGAGCCATAGAATGATACACAGAAAAAAAGAGCCCATAAAAAGAGACTCAAGGAAATAATTCATCAAGAAGAAATAAACATTTTAAATGTATATGCACCCAACATAGGAGCACCCAAATACATAAAGAAAAACCTTAGAGGACTTCAAGAAAGATATTGACAGCAACACAATTATTTTAAGGAATTTCAACACCCCACTGTCAAAAATGGACAGTTCTTCCAAACAAAATATCAACCAAGATATTGTGGCATTGAACAATGTCCTAGATCAAATGGACTTAACTGATATATAGAGAGACTTTCATCCCAAAGAAGCAAAATACACATTCTTTTCAAATGCACATGGAACATTTTCAAAGACAGAACCACATGATAGGACACAAAACAAGCCTCAAAAAATTATAGAAAATTGAAATCATATCAAGCATTTTCTCTGACCACAAGGGACTGAAACTAGAAACCAACCAAAGGGGGGGAAAAATCACTGAAACTCATGGAGACTGAACAGCATGCTATTAAACAATGAATGGGTTAAAAATGAGATTAAGGAAGAAATCAAAATCTTTCTGGAAACAAATGGAAGTGAACTTACAACAACCTAAAACATTGGGACACAGTGAAGGCAGTCCTGAGAGGAAACTTCATAGTGATACAGGTCTACCTAAAAAAGACAGAAACGTTTCAAACAAATGACCTAACCCTACACCTACAGGAACTCAAGAACAACAAAGACAGCTGAGAACAAGTAGAAGGAAGGAAATAACAAGTTCAGAGCAGAATTGAATACCATGGAGACTAAAAGCACAATTCTAAGGATCAATAAATCCAGGAGCTGGCTCTGTGAAAAGATAAACAAAATCGACAAGCCTCTAATCAGACTCATCAAGAAAAAAAAGAGAGAGAGGACCCAAAAAAACACAATCAGAAATGAAAGAGGAGAGATTACAACTGATACCACATAAATACAAAGGACTGTAAGAAATTATTATGAAGAACTATATACTTAAAATTTCAAAAACCTAGGTGAAATGGACAAATTTCTAGAAAAATATAATCTTCCAAAACTCAATGAAAAAGAAGCAGAGAGCTTGAACAGACCAATAACAGTTGATGAAATTGAAGCAGTAATCAAAAAGCTTCTGACACACAAAAGCCCTAGACCAAACAGTTTCACAGGAGAATTTTACAAAGCATTTAAGGAAGAGCTAACCCCTATTCTTTACAGATCATTCCAGAAAATCCAAGATGAAAGACTTCTAAACTCTTTTTACGAAGCCAGCATCATCCTAATCCCAAAACCAGATAAAGACATAACAAAGAAAGAAAACTTCAGGCCAATATCAGTGATGATCATTGATGCTAAATTCCTCAACAAAATATTGCCAAACCACATCCAGTAATACGTTAAAAACATCATTCACCGTGATCAAGTAGGATTCATCCCAGAGATGCAAGGCTGGTAGAATATTCAAAAATCAATAAACATAATACACCACATAAATAAAAGCAAAGACAAAATCAGATGATCATATAAATAGATGGGGAAAAAGCATTTGGTAAGGTACAGCACCCATTTATGATAAAAAAAAAAAACTCAGCAAAGTGGCAATAGAAAGAGCATTTCTCAACATAACAAAGGCCATATATGAGAGACCTACAGCCAACATCATACTCAACGGGCAAAAACTAAAAACTTTTCCACTAAGTTCAGAAACAAGACAAGGATGCCTGCTTTCACCACTCCTATTCAACATAGTATTGGAAGTCCTAGCCATAGCAATCAGAGAAGAAATGAAATAAAAGGCATCCAAATTGGAAAAGAGGAAGCAAAACTGTCATTGCTCGCAGATGACATGATAATGTACACAGAAAATCCTATAGACTCCACCAAAAAACTACTCAACCTAATAAGTGAATTTTGCAAAACAGTGGGATACAAAGTCAAAATCCAGAAATCAAAGGCATTTTTGTTCACTGACAATGAAATATCAGAAACAGAAATTGGGAAAAAAATCCCATTTGATATAGCAACAAGTAAAATAGAGTACCAGGAACAAACCTAACCAAGGAAGTAAAAGACCTGTACTCAGAAAACTACACAAAACTGAAGAAAGAAATTAAGGAAGACACAAACAAATGGAAGCATGTACCATGCTCATGGATTACAAGAATTAACATCATGAAAATATCTGTATTACCCACAGCAATTTATAGATTCTATGCAATCCCTATTAAAGTACCAATGGCATATTTCACAGATATAGAACAAACATTTCAGAAACTTATATGAAACCATAAATGACCCCAAATAGCTGCAGCCATTTTGAGAAAGAAGAGCAAAGTAGGAGGGATCACAATACTTCATATCAAAATATATTACAGGGCCTCTGTAATGATAACACCCTGGTACTGGCATAAGAATAGATGCAAAGACCAATGGAAAAAAAAAAAACAGATAGCCCAGAAATAAACCCAAGTCTCTATGGTCAATTAACATTTGACAAAGCGAGCACCAGCATAAAATGGAGTAAAAATAGCCTCTTCCACAAATGGCGTTGGGAGAGTTGGACAGCTACATGCAAAAAAATAAAACTCAATCACCAACTTATGCCATGCACAAAAATAAATTCAAGGTAGATAAAAGACTTAAAGATAAGTGATGATACCATAAAAGTCCTAGATGAAAGCATCAGCAGGAAAATCTCAGACATTCCATGCAGCAATACTTTCACTGATATGTCCCTTAGAGCGAGGGACATAAAGGAAAGAATAAACAAATGGGACGTCATCCAAGTAAAAAGCTTCTGCACAGCTATATAAAACAATGTTAAAATGAAAAGAGAACCAACAATATGGGAAAACACATTTGCCAGTTTTACCTGGGACAAGGGTTTGATCTCCAAAATATATAAAGAACTCACAGGACTCCACTCTAAGAAGACAAGAAACCCAATTAAAAAGATGGTCAAAACCTTGAACAGATACTTCTTCAATGAGGACAGAGGTCCCAGAGGCATATGAAAAGATGCTCAGCATCACTAGCCATCAGAAAGACGCAAATTCAAACCACAATGAGATACCAATTCACATGGGTCAGAATGGCCATCATAAACAAATCAAAAAATACATGTTGGAGAGGATGTGGAGAAAAGGGAACCCTAATGTACTGGTGGTGGGAATGCAAACTGGTGCAGCCACTGTGGAAAACAGTATGGAATTTTCTCAGAAAACTAAAAATGGAACTCCCTTTTGACCCAGCAATTCCACTTCTGAGATTATATCCTATAAACCCTGAAACACCATTCCAAAATAACCTATGCACCCCAATGTTCACAGCAGCACAATTTATAATAGCCAATAGCTGGAAGCAACCTAGGTGTTCATCAGTAAATGAGTGGATCCAGAAACTATGGTACATTTACACAATGGAATTCTACACAGCAGAGAGAAAGGAGCTCCTACCCTTTGCAACAACATGGATGGAACTACAGAGCATTTTGCTAAATGAAATAAGCCAGGCTGTGAGGGACAAATACCACATGATCTCACCTTTAACTGGAACATTATCAACAAAAGAAAAAAACAAGTAAAATATAACCAGAGACATTGAAATTAAGAATAATCTGACAGTAATCAGAGGGGAGATGGGAGGGGATAATTGGGGGAAGGGTTTTCAGGAACCCTTGGCCATGGGGGCCTTATAAAGGACACATGGACAAAACCAAGGGGGAGGGTGGAAGCAAGAGAGGGAGGGAGGTTTGGCTGGGGTTGGCGGGGGTGGTGTTGGGAAAATGCAGACAGCTGTAATTGAACAAAAATAAAATAATTTTTAAAAAGTAAAAAAACAATTTTTACTTTAGCTAAAATTGTGTAAACAGAGGGTATTTTCTACATTATAGATTTTGACCACAAAATCAAGTTCTCTCTAAAATATTACATTATATCTAATTATGGATGAAGAAATTTTATATTCAATCTAAGAAAGCCTTTGTTTAACTCTTCAGAGACTTGATCTTTAGAAACTAATCTATAATGTCATCTGGGAAAGTTTCATAAAGCTGCAGAAAAAAAGTACTGTGTGACCTTCTAAATTACAGACAGACACTCCAAGAGAGCATGCTCAGAAGCTGATATTTTCTCTTTTTCCAAGACCTATCAAGGAAAAAAGACAATGGGCCCCAAATTAAAAGCTATGCTCAAGCAAGCAATACAACAGAATGGATGGGTATAGCCTTCCTGAATTTGAAATTTTCAATACAATTATTAGAAAATTATTATCTCAGGCTTAGTTAAAAGCAAATGGATAAACAAACTTGAACCAAACTTGTTTACAGTTGAGAAAATTCAGAGAGAGAAAAGGAACCTTGAGTATAGTTCTTCAAGGTAAGCTGGCTCATATGTAATGGCTTCTTTTATCATTTTATTGAAAGAAGTATCTAACTCAAACAGTGAGTCTACAGGACATCCACAGAAGCATAGGGGTATGGCAGTGATGGGTTGGAGCTGGCCTGAACAGCTCACAGGACCCAAATGTGTGGTTCTCTTTCTAACTCTGTGTTCAGTAACCTCACTCAGTAGCTTGAAATTGGCTGTGCTGAGAGCATTTACATCATGGAAACTGGCAAACATGAACACCAGAGTTTTTTTCCCCCAGAAAGGTGTTTATTAAACATTTACCAGCACACCACTGCTAATTATCTGAAACATAGTATTGTGACCATTCAAGGCCTGACAGGTTCATGGTATTTGGGCAGTCAGAATAATATTCACGGAACGATTGGGATGTCTGGCATGCCTTTATTCATGGGTAGGCGAACCACGCACACTGCAAGCTGCATGTCTCCCTGCATGTCTCTGCATGGCACACGTCATAACCCTTGATCCCCAACATGGCACCCAGCAGGGAGCCCCTAATTTCTTTTAAGTATTAGAACAATGCCGGCTTCAAGCCAGAAAATTATATAACACAGCATAATTCTGCACATGCAAGCCCACTTCATGTTATGGGAACAGTTTATTGGACCCAGTCTCAAGGCTATGAGAACACTACTTATCAGTTCCATTCAAGGTAATGGGAACATTGCTTCCCTTAGTTACCCAGACACCTGGGTGAGGAAGCCAGACATTCTCTACTTACCCTATAAACATCAACAATACTGACATAAATAACTATGAGTCATTCTACTTGTAAATAAAAATTACATAATAAACCATAAAAATTTACTCATTCTTGAGATCCCAAAAATTGCATGTGCACACAATTCATTTTATTACTTTAACATACTGAAAGTACGTTAAAATAAGATATGTGTGTGTGTGTGTGTATCTTATTTACAATAGATTTCACCATAGAATCATTTCATTTCTTTGAATCATATCACAGTACTTCACATAATTAGCTAGCTGTCTTTGGTGTGAAAAACAAATATACCACGCTTTAGGACTTCTGTGAGAGGTTTAGTATGTGTTTTCCTAGTTATTCTTTTTATTATCATGAATTTGTATATCTCAATGTTTTCTCCTAATTTTTTTTACAGACCTTAGACATTAGTGCTTAGAAAAATTCTATTTATGTATTCAGGCTAAAGGACTAGATATTTACAGGGGAGGAGCCATAGATAACATTTGTGTCAAGAAAATTATAAAAGTTTCTATCACTTTGCATAGCTTTCACTTTTTCCTCTATCTTGACAGTGAAGGGCAGGAAACCAGGACTCATCAATGATTTGGTGCAGAAGGAAAAATAAACATTCAACGAAAACAGAATAGGGAAACAAGAATTCAAAAAAAAAAAAAATGAGGAGAGGCTTAGGAACCTCCAGGACAACTTTAAAAGTCCCAAGATCCAAATTGTAGGAGTGCCAGAAGGAGAAGAGGAAGAGCAAGAAATTGAAAACTTATTTGAAAACATAAAGAAGGAGAACTTTCCCAATCTGGCAAAGAAAATAGACTTCCAGGAAGTCCAGGAAGCTCAGAGAAGTTCAACCCAAGTAGGAACAAACCAAGGCACATCATAACTACATTACCAAAGAATAAAGAGGAGAGAATCTTAAAAGCAGCAAGAGAAAAGGAGACAGTTACCTACAAAGAAGTTCCCATAAGATTGGTATCAGCTTATTTCTCAAAAAGAAACTTTGCAGGCAAGAAGGGGCTGGAAAGAAGTATTCAAAGTCATGAAAGGCAAAGACCTACATGCAAGATTATTCTATCCCACAAAGCTATCACTTAGAATGGAAGGGCAGATAAAGTGCTTCCCAGATAAGGTCCAGTTAAAGTTCATCATCACCAAGCCCTTATTACAGGAAATGTTAAATGAACTTATCTAAAATAAAGAAAAAGTTCAAAACTATGAACAGTAAAATGACAACAAACTCACAACTCTCAACAACCAAACCTAAAAAAAAAAATGAAAACAAAAACAAACTAAGCAAACAACTAGAACAGGAACAGAATCATTGAAATGGAGGTTACATGGAGGGTTATCTATCAGTGGGGAGAGATAGAGGGTAGGATGGGGGAAAAGGTACAGGGAATAAGAAGTATAACTGATAGGTACCAAATAAACAAAGGGAGTTTAAGAGTATTATAGGAAATGGAGAAGCCAAAGAACTTACATGTACAACCCACGGACACGAACTAAGGTAGGGGAATGCTGGTGGAGGAGGGGTACAGGGAGGAGAGGAATAAAGGAGAGAAGAAAATGTTACAACTGTAATAACATCATCAATAAAATATATTTTTTAAAAATCAAAATTAAATGTTAACTTTATTCAAGATGTGCACATTTCTGTGCAGTAATTTTAATTATAAATTTCAGAAAGTGGAATACTTGTCCTTAATGCTGGAATATTCTTTTCTTTGTGTGAAAATTTTCCTTCATATAAAAGGGTAATCTTAGTTATTTTATAGCATGTTGAAAAATTTGATAATCTGGAGCATCTATAAGCACCAAAAATTGCCAATAGAGATATTGTTATTTTCTGAAATAGTATGTTGAAATTATTTACCCATTTGTTTCTACACACAACATACATACACCTGTTATTTTTTTAATCACATAACCTAAAGTTAATAATGTAAACTCTAGATAAGGGAAAATAAATAATTTGAATACACCAACAAGGAGGGTTAAGACAGCTAATAATTTTTGTTCTCACACTTGACCCTGTACTTCCAAGCAGCAAAAGAGGCAGGGAAGGGGATGATAGCTGCATATGCCTTACTTTTGGAAAAATAAAAATTTCAGTTTCATACAATAAATATTTATCAATTGCCTACTACAAGTTTGGTACTACACCACTGCTGAACTCAGTAAGCAGCCACAAAAGGGAAGGCAGGTATAAAAATCAAGGAAGTGGAAACAGGTGTATTGTGTGCCTTGCTGTAATGGACATGGAACACTGTGAGTGAATAATATTTAATCTAGGGGGTGATCGTGAAGGTTTTCATAGAGACTTTCCCAGAATGACTTTAAAATTCAATGTATCTTTGTATGACAGGTATTTCAAGTAAAAAGTGGCATAAGCAAAGGAACAAAACCCCATAACAGCAGGGTACATTCAGGGAACAACCAGTACTTTTAGTTCTGGTGGAGTGTAGAGTTTGGGGAGATGGGGAGAGATTGAAGGTCACGGCACACAGAGAGTAACAGATAATAGGAAAACAGAACTGGATTTATTGACAGTGTCTCTTTGGAGAAAAAATACACCTAAACCACAGGCAGCAGAGAAAGGAAGCTAAAAGGTAGAGAAAAGAGATTTCTGGATATGGAGTTCCCAATGAGTGAGTTAGGGAAGTAGGAGATGGTAGTGAAAAAGATATTAGAACATAGTTTCTTAAAGGCAAAGGAATTTAAAATTCTTCCAGATTTAAAGAATTTCTATGAAGTGGGATGACCATGATAGAAGAGAAATGGAGGTAACCAGAAACAAGGAGCTCAAGGAATTGGCAGTCTAAGGTCTGGTGGGAACTCCTAATTTATGGTAGGAACTCAGTAAAATAATTTAGCTATTTATCATAATTTACCTATGCTTCTTTTGATTTTTAAAGTACTGAATATTTTTTTACTAGTGAAATTCTTAAACTTTCCCTCAGACACTTTTAAGTAAAATTGGTGCCAGATGATAGCATGCCTTATTTATTTATCTTTTGATTTGTTGCTATAGCAAATTGCCACATCCTGGCACATGTGTGTGTGTGCCTGTGCGCACGCTAGAGCGTTGGAGTGCTCCCACTTGAAATATACAAAGTATGAGTAGAAGGAAGCAGCTTGGTATCTGCAATCAGACAAACTACAAGAGGTTGTTAATTGCCAGGCATCTGTTTAGATCCTATTATTATGATTTTTTTTTCCAATGAGGAAACTAGTACTGAGCAAGGTTTAAGTAAATTAGTAAGAAGCAGAGCTGAGACTAAAACCCATACTGTCCGACAAAGCCTCCACTCTTATATTATACTGGGCTATTTACTTAATCATTTAAATAAGAATAACACTTACCTCACAGAGGTAGAATGAAAGATTAACAGTAAAACCTAGAAGTGGTTGAGTGATGCTAACTTGAGATCAGAGGTTTGTTTGTTTATGATGTGTGTATGCATTTAGATTTATTTGTAGTCATTAATTTGCTAACTCATTATAGAAAGAATTGCATGAGCATGTAGTACATTGAACTACAATGACTAAATTTCATAATGCACGGGCACAAAAATATTTACATGTAGAAAGGTAAACTTTCAAAAAGCTTTGAGTATTTGTTTACTTAAAAGAACTTTCTTACAGCACTTTCTGTGCATGTAGCAATGGACTAAGCAAATTATCCATTAATTTATTAATCATTAATATTCATTATAATATAATAAACATTAGCTTTATCAACAACAGGGATGAAGAGAAAATGTAAAATTTGGATTTGCTAATTATTAGTAGATATGTTTGGGTCATGAAGGGAGATTTATGAACAAAGGAGTATACCATGCCAATGAAAATTATTCACTCTTTGTAATAAGATCTAATATAGCAAACAATATATTAACTAATATCTCCAACCCTTCATACCATTCCAAAAGTGTAAAATCACTTTATATCAGTTTTCTTTTATTATGAAAGTTTTAATTTTTTAGCTTTTCTAAAAATCTATTGGGCTACAGAGCCACTATTTTTATCTATCCAGAGCATTATCCTGGCATTGCAATAATTCTGGTAGCAGACAGGATTTCCGACAAAAGAAGGAGAGCATATGAGCCATGCCTGGCCAACTAGGATTCCCTGTACTTTGGGGCTTGGCAGCTGGCATGGTGGTGCACATGTCATCCAAGGAGAGACAATCAGGATCCTGAGTCACACAGAAATAATAAAGAAGCTATTTTTTTTCATTAAGTTGGTAAGCCAGAAACACATAATACTGTGGCTGTGTGTAACATCTTTATCAGCAGTATAGATAAAGCCTCTCCCCACCAGGAGGAAAGGAGGCAACAAAAAGAGAGAAGCTGATTCTAAAAATGAGAGACACAGAGAGAGAGACAGAAATGAAACTAAAATCATTGGTATCCTTAGATCAAGCCATGACTGCAACGAACCCACTTCTCAATGTTGTGACAATGATTTTTCAAATTACCAGTAGTTTGAATTATTTTCTGTTTCTTACCAGTTAGAGAGAGAAAACTAATATTCCAGACTTAAAAGCAAGTTTCTTATTCCAGCTAGTTGGACAACCTTGTGCAAATCACATCTTCTCTCTTGAATTTGAGTCTCTTTATCTCTAAAATGGTTGCAATGAACTTGATCCCTAGGTTACTGACTATTCTAATGTTCCATGATTCTATGACCTAAGATATAATTAAATTAAAAAGATTATTTCATACCATATCCTGGTTTTGTTTAAATATCACCCTTCTCCAAGTATTTCCCTGATTCTAACCTTGCATTATTCCTCAACAGAAAAGAAAGAGAGTATAGAAAGAGGTCATAACCAGTAGTATTTTGCAAGGCTTAATTCTTGATTTGGAACTGTTTACACGAGAATATGAACTATAGAGAAGTTACATAAATAAGTTATTCATTCCCTATGGAAACAACCCAAATATGTGTCTTTATATTTATTACTAAATAGTTTATGCTATAATTTATTATCTAGACTTAAAACCATAATAAAGTCTCTGCCAATTAGATTTGGTTCAGAAAAATTTATTAAACACTTATCCCAATGAAAAATAAATTTACGTATCATCAACCTTGGGTCTCTTTGGGTCTCATGCTTAGCACTTTGCTCTGCACATTAAACACTCTGTAAATGTTTGTTAAATTAAACTAAATTAAAGGAGTTGCTTTCACTGCAGTTCACGCGCCCTTCAATGATTAATGAATCATCACTAAGTGAGAAATTAATGAGCATGTTTTGCTCATCAGAAAATAAAAAAAATATATGCTCTGTTTTGGAGAGGGACAAAATTTTATAACAGGGGAAGAAGAAAGGCAAATAGGCAAATCCAGGAATTAACAAGAAAGAAGCTTGCAATAAGGCTACTGACATGTGGATAAATTCAAAATAACTGCCAGTCACTACCTCTGAGCTGACATACACCCTCGCTTCAAATCAATCAAGGCTTCACTAATCCCCTCTCCACACATTAGAAAGGAACAGAGGAATGGAGAATTTATCCAAGACAGCTCCACACCAGAGACACTCCAGAGTTCACATTCTCACTGCTGCCTTGTTTCTAATACCTCTGCCCATATTTTTTGTCTTTCCCATCTTTGAAAACCAGAACTCATAGGGAAGGCTGGACTGTCAAATTAGGAAACCTGAATGAAAAGAGGAGGCAACTAGGGGTGGATCCCAAAGTAGAAAAAGGGGGTAATTCCAAAGCCACCTGTGGTGTGTTAGGGAATTACTATAAATTGAGAAATCTAAGCAGTCAGATGATAGATGGCAGGAAGATACCATCACAAACAGTGGCTGCTGCAGGTAGAACATAATTATAATAGGGAAGCAGCTACAAGCAATAAGAAATCTGGATAAGCAAACAGGAAAGAATTCAAAAGCATCCAGGAGTCTGGTATTAGGTAAAATTGGTTAAGATGCAGGGAAAAGAAGAAATGGAGAAATTAAGTATGAGAAAGGGGAAGGTCACAGTTTTGATCAAAGACTTAACCACACCACTTACTGCAACTGGGGCATAAGAAAGGAACAAGTCCTGACACATGGAAAGCATAGTACAGAGTTAGTACCTTACTATGCCAAGGCACATTCATATTTCTCAACTATGAACAGAACTGATCTTGGGCTTGGACCAGTGGGGAAAGGATTGAGATAATGTGTAAGATAGGAACACTTCACTAGCACCATTTCCTTTGTTATTTTATTTAATTATTTTATTGGGGGACAAATGGGAAGAAAAAACATAAAACTGGTACACTCACCACACCTTCTGCAAAATATAGCAAGACCCATCAATATCTGACCAGTTGGATTTTTAGAGAGGATTTCTATTATTTGTTTTGTTGTTACCAATAGCACTGTGTTCTTATGAAATATTCTGTGCTGTGAGTAGATAACAAACTCACATTAGTGGCCTTTGGAAATAATAAGTGGAGTTAATGAGAAGAAGAAATAAGTGAGAGAACCCAGGTTTCCAAACCCTGGCAAAGTAGCTCCGGGACCCTCTCAGATCACTGAAATAGCCCCACGTGTAGGAAGAAGTCCACTGTTTCTTCTCATGAACTCCAGGGATGCTGCTGAGTGTGGTTTCTGGAGATGAGGGGCTGATTTTCATTCAGAAGAATTTGATTTACAACATGCAAAGTAAAACTGGCCAGAAAATTTTATCAATGTCTCCTTTATCACTTGTCTATTCCAACATTCACTAATTTCACTCTTTCACTAATATCCTACCTTCTTCCCTTTGAGATCTGATAAAATAGAAGGCTCAGTAATTTCCTCTAGAAGGCTGTCTTCACTTGGAATCTGTGACCAACAAACAAGAGTGGTCACGTACTGTGGTCAAGGGATGTGTGATAGTGGACTATACTTTTCAGATTTGACATTAATTAACACTGGCATTACAATGAAATGTCAATTAAGTATATATTTTTTAAATATTTTTATTTACTTATTTTTAGAGTGAGGGGAAGGGAGGGAGAAAGAAAGGGAAATAATGTGTGGTTGCCTCTCACGTGTCCCCAACTGGGGACCTGGCCTGCAACCCAGGCATGTGCCCTGACTGGGAATTGAATCAGTGACTCTTTGGTTCACAGGCTGGTACTCAATCCACTGAGCCACACCAGCCAGGGCTCAATTAAGTATAATTCTAAAAATAGAGAGAATAATGATTTACTGAAACAAATTCCTCCTACCCTTGTCAATTAATTATAGTCTGACAGGTTTCTCCTTTGGTACAAAGTTATATTCACCAATAGCAGCCTTCACATAGGCACGGACAACTTATTATAGGAAAGTTTAAAAATACAGGTGAACTGGTTTCCTTCAGTTGTACTGGGATTTACTTATACTTTACAGTAATAGACAGTGATCATAACAATTTTAAAGGTTATCATGTTTAAACCTTCTTGACTCATTAGGATATGATACTGTCATGAGGAGTTGATTTGGTTAAAATTATTGAGGTGTTAATTTTATGATTCTCAACTCTAAAAATGATGCAGATATTTTAAATCCACAATTTTCACAAAGTACAGACTTAATATGGCATGGAAGAAAGCTTAAATTTTACATCAAATAATTGCTAAAAAGAAACTAAGAGCATATTTAATACAGGATATTATAATAATTAGTGTTTAATCCTGCCAACAGGTTGTTCTCTCCATTTAAGATTTTAGGTTTTATAATGCAACCATCAGGCCAGTCATTGCTATCAGAGTATAAAATAAAGTCAAAATGTTTTACCAGTCTTATAAACATCTGCGCTGCTAGATTTTTCCGTAGTTGAAAGCAACAGGACAGCCTGTTAGGTGGCTGAATAGAGACTATACTGGAATTGCAACATATGCTGTTTCGAAGAAACATCTGACTTAGCTAAGAACATGCTTTTAACTTATTAGTTGACTTCTGTGCAGACATATGTGATTTCTCGATTCTTTTATTCGTGTCACACTTTTGATGCAATCAACCCTCATATTCTTCCCCTTCAATTCCTGGGAGAAAATACAATCAATCACTGAGAAAATGTAGTAGGGTAACAGTCATTTTTCTAATACAATTTTCCTTCTTTTATCTTGCTGTTTTTAAAAAATATTTTTTGAAAGAGCAAATAAATGAGGTGACTTAGTGGTGATCTTCCTCTCTGCACATTTTCAAATTGGGGATGCCTTGATTTGTCAATTTTGATATTGGAAATTAATAGAAAATGGCAAAATTCCTCTTACTTTTATACTAATTTGTTCCTTAAACAATAATGATAGTTTGTCATATATTCCAGTAACTAGAACTCCAAAATGAAAGTGGTTTCTGAAAGATCAGACAGGCAATTAGTATGTGCTTCAATGAAAATGGCAAGCCCTATACTAAAGGTAGGGGAAAAAAGTCTTTTTATAACTTTTATTATGAATTAACACTTATCTAATACATACTGCATGCTGAGGAGTACTTTACTTGGATTATCACAGGTAATGTTCCCAAAAATACATAATTCAAATATTGGCCTTAGCCTAATATTGCAGTTAAAATCATTGAGTCTCAGGACTTAAGTCACTGTCCAAGCTCACACACCTAAGGAAGTTCCAGGGCTATAATGCAAACACAAGCTACTTTGGCTTCATGACTTGCAATACTCAATTGTTCTCTTTCATAAACCAGCATTCTCCTGGTGGCTTTGGGTAAAAGTGAGTCCTCTTAGCCCTCTTGTAGAATATAATCTCAAGGGGAGTTTGCTGGCCTTATGTAATATATCGACTCCAACATGCCTGCTTATCTCAAGTATTTTTCCCCTTCCTCTACCATCTGCCAGACCAATGCAGGCATTCTGAGAGTTGATCATTGTTTTCGGTTATTTAGGAGCCACTCCAGTAGTACCTATGCCCATGCCTAGAGTCTTTGCTAGGGTGTTGATCTTCATTTCCTAAGAAAGTACCCCAAAATTCATAAATTCTTGTTTGGACTTACATTCTGGCCCCTTGACCAAGCACTCTTAAAAAGCCAATTCCCAGACAGCCAGGAGAGGTGATGAGGGCTGAATCCAAACAGGACCCTAGTGGCTTCTGCAGCATCTTCTAACACAGCCCAAGTGCTAGCTCCCTCTACAGAAGGGAGTGGTTGTCACCTCTGCACATCTAGAGGGTCCAGAGGGATTGCAGAATCCATATCCTCAGGGACATCCAGGGAGCCCTGGCTCACTTCTTCCAATCTCTAGTTTTCCCTACTAGGGCTCTGAACTTCACATAACAGATCTGCGTTGGCTACAATTCTCACAGTTAGTTCTTCTCTCTCTCATTTGACTTTACCTGACCTTTGCATATGCTGAAGCTACTCCAGCTCTCTGGTTCCACTCTTAGCCACCAACCACCTGTTAGTGGCAGGAAGTCATTCATTCATTCACCCTGCAGTCATGCAGGGTGTCCTTTCCATACCACAGTGGCCAGTCAACCGCACTGTCTCTGCAGGCATGGCTAACCTGTGTTGAGCACCTGTGACCACACCTAACCCTCACAGGTCAATCCCTCACATTTTTAGTACAATGATTGAGAGGTTTGGGGTTGACTGGAAAAATGATTTCAGACCAGTTTCGATCTCATCTAATGGCCCAAAGCAGGGCCTGCTTCACGGGCATGTGACATTTCCAGGGTCTTGCATTTAAAAGAGTTCTGCTTTGGCCATCATAAAATTCTCAATAACTTCATATTTGAACTTGTAAGTGAAGTTTTGTAAATGACATTTAATGGGCCAATGACCAGAGGAGGTGCCAGCAAAACACATGTCACCCTATTCTGTTCTGTGATACCCATGAGCACAGGGACCCACAGTAAGTGAAAGTTCAATGAGTCTCAAGGGCATAATCAGTTTGTCACATCTACAACTGAGTGAACAAGGACACCAATAGCCCCAAGAAGCTATGTTTTCTGTTCAAACCAAGACTACTTCAAACACAGAAAGAAAACTGATGTTCTAAAATGTTGGGGACCGCCCTGCCTGGTTTCAGAAGCTCTAACCTCCTATGGCTAAGGCTGAGTGAGAAACCTTGGCACATAAGCCTCTAAGGAGATAAAGCTTATCTCCCTGACAGAGGTGCCACCTCTGCCCCCTTTACATCATCCTGCTTGGCCCTGAGTGGATGACTGGTTAGCCAACGATGGGTAAGATTCCTCAAAGGAGGGAAGACCTAAGACAGGCATGGCATGAAGGGACCTTCAAGGAAGGACTTGGGGGGCTATAGAAAAAGGGGGTGATGGACCCTCACCACTCGGCTTTGACATAGCCTAAGTCCTCATTCTGTCTACAAGAAGTTTCCTGATTGCTTGGCTGCCTTACTTCCCCTGACTGACTTAAGCCTAAAACAATGCGGGGAGGTGGGCATGGCCCTGTGCTGGAAAGGGCGGGTTCCTGGAGGTGATCAAGCCTAAGAAAGAAAGCATAAAATCCTGTGAAACCTACTTTGCTAATACCATCTATTTAAATGATAAGGGTCCAAGCATGAAATGAGTTTGTTTCCCCGAAGTTTTATGGCTCTTTAGCTATCTGACCCTGACTCAAAATAAACCCTCAGAGTTCTTAGAATGTTATCTACTGTTTGATCATTACTGCCTGACAATGATTGCTGAATTTTATATGTATGCCCTGTATTCCTATGCAAATTAAACCAAATAAAAGCCCATTGAGGGAAAGGCTTTTGGCCTTTCTCCTTTGACAGATTGGCTACCTTTCCTCCCCAAGCAGATCATGTCTTGGTAGACTTATTCTCATCAGTGGCATCCAGAGAGGCCCTGCAGGTGGAGCCCCTCCTCACACTAAAAAACATGGACAACCAAGGAACCTTATTATATCTTTTCTTACTCATATTTTCCCCATATTAGTAAACTACTTAACTTTGAAAATGATGACATAGAAGTAAAGAAAAACATAGGACAACCCACATTTCCCTTTCCAGTCAGTCCTTCCTTACTCATTAGCAAGACAGAGGTAGAAATGTTGGTAAAATATGTATGTGTCAAGGAGTGAAATAAAGACCATATATATGGTATGTCCAGAAGGTATCCAGCCATGTAATATGAAAAATAGAGACATTTAGTGAAGAAGATACAAAATACAAGAAACACTGTACATAGGACAATGATGCCTCAGTCCCCTTCAAAGCATATATATCTTGGGACCTCACATAGTTCTCCAAATTGAGAACAACTTCCCCATTGTATTTTTCCTGAATCTTATCAATAGTCTGAAATCTCTTTCCTTTCAAAGGTGATTTTAGTTTTGACAAAAGCCAGAAGTCACAGAGTGCCAAATCTAGGCTGTAGGGAGGCTGAGTCACCTCGGCGATTTGCTGTTTCACCAAAAAACTCTGCACAAGATGTGATGCGTGACTGGGTGCATTATCATGATGAAGCTTCCCATCATCAGTTGCCCACAGCTGTGGACTTCTGAATCATCCAAATAGTTTTTGTTGAGGAATGTTCAAGCTCAACGCAAAATTTAACGCAGGTTCATTGCTTTACTAGCTCAGTTATTTTTAATGTGATAGCCACACAGTACACATGCTCACTCATTGGTGTCTACCACCCCCACTGACTAGCACAGTGAAGTCATCATTGTTCACACCGGCACATTCCAGTCCACTCTTCTTGGCTCCAGGTTACATTGATATTATGCAAACCGTTCTCATTATATTAACAATAGTTGTGCATACTATTATTCAGGAGCAAGCTACAAAAAAAGTATCGTGCAGTTTGGGTGATTACACATATAAGTTAAATGCTCTCATATTAACATTTAAAATAAACATTTCACAAAACAAAGGTGAGTGGTAAAATTCATGCTAGTAATTTAAACTTCTATTTTTTCTTTACTTAGAACATGAAATGGCAAATTAAAAATATCATGATGAGAGAGACTATGAAGAAAAGGAATTGGCTTTATGTTTTAGTACCTTAAATGGCACTTATTTCTACTTTTTGAACAAGAGGCCCCACATTTTCATGTTGGACCGAGCTCTTCAAATTAGGTGACCAACTCTGGCTGTAAGCTAGTTATTTGTCTCCTTCCCACCTCAATCATTCACAATTGAGTGATTAAGTGAAAAACACTTTTGGGTTCCAGGACTCCAGTTAAGGGCAGCTGACTTATAGGAGGAAGCACATTATGGTAACTGAGAGCAGAAATGCCAGTCAGAGTGCCTGAGTGCATATTCTGACTCGTCACCTTTACGACCTGCAGCAAATTACTTAATATCTCTGTGCCTCATTTTCTTCATCTGTAAAATGGCATGGTAATCATAACAATGACTATTATATAGAGTTGTAAATATTAATTGACTAATATGTGTAAAACACTTAGAATAGTGTCCAGCATATCGTTGGCACTATATAAATATTAGCCATTACTATTTTCAAAAAATTGAGGGAAACAGCCTAACCTTAATCAAAAATATAAACCACCTATACTTCGTTATAAATTAGCACTATTTTAAAAAATTATATATGACGACACTTAGAAATATAAGCTTTCAATAAACACTACTTGAACATACATGTTACAGTTTAATATTTTGATGGGTGAGTTGGAATCTATGATGTTACCCCAAAATGAGCATTTTCTGGTCATCTGATTAACATGCTCAAAAATCAGCCTATACAGAGCCAGACTTTAGAACTGCTGCACTGTGTTTGAGCTACAATTACTGGGGAATAAGGAGACATTCATAAAATTTTATTTTCTAAATCATATGTTGACTTGGTAATTCACTAACCACACAGAAAACAATAACTCACAACAAAGCTAGTTAAAACAATTTTGCCCTAGTGTATCCTAGTGACTCACCAATTTTGGGACATTCAGCACACACAGATCATACATCCTACTGATGTGACACAACCTGGAAGGTTCAGTACTATAGAGTATAGAGCCCGAACTCAGAATCTGGAAGTATTGCTTGTGACTAAAAAGACCTAAGTTCTCATTTCTGTAAACAGCTATGAAACACTTCCATGTTCCAAATCCCTTTTGGAAGTATGTGAATATAAGAAGGAAATAAGTGTTCAGTCCCAATAATTAAAATAACCCTGCAACATTTACCTTTAAAGAGAGCTTTGCAGTCTTGAAAAAGAAATATTTCAAATTGTTTCTAAGTGGGATGATTTTTAATTTAACCAAGTACTTACAAAATTATTTTATTAGTAAACCAAAGCATGTTTTCCCTTTTAGGTTAATTCCATTCTCTTGCAAAAAATATCCTGAGCATTTTGATTCTGTCACTGACATCCCTATTTTTATTTCTTTGGGCTCTGCTCCTCTCCTAGCACACCATCTACTAAAGGATGAGCACTTTTTCCTAAGGGTTTATATCCTTCCAAAGTGACAACATAGTGTCATGTATGTGGCAAAAATCTTCCACCGATTGTCATCAAATTAGTGAGCTTTAGTAGGCTTTTCTAACAAGGATAATTTTTTAAATGATAGCATTTGCAAGAAGTAAATATAGAAATCATATATTTTTATATTGTCTTTCTGTAATAATGACTAAAAAGTATACTTTGAAGTTATAAAATCTGTAAGTTGAACATATAAAACAAAGCACTTACAGATGTTATAACAATAGCAAACCTAACATATTCTCAAGGCTGCTTTTCTTCCCAGAAATTCTGGAGTCAAGGTGGATTAAACCTGTGTCCTGTAAGTCTGAGTACTGTCAAAGCCCAGCTAAGCAGCATTGTCATTGGACATTTCTTCACCTTGGTGTCTGGTCTAATCCAGAGTATCTATAGTCATGTGGCAACTTACTCTTAGAAGTATATAACTTTAGAACCAGAAAAGTTCTCAAGATTTCTCTAGCCCACACATTTCATTTTCACCTGAGGTACTGAGGTCCTCAAGAGTTCTATGATTCACCCAATGGGTACTCAACTCAGTGCATCTGGTGAACACAAGCAGTCAGGTCTCCTTAACAACCAGCTTGGCTCTTGTAACTCCACAGCATCATCTTTATCCAACTTTCAGTGAAGTCCATGACCCAGAGAGAATCAGGAGCAATGTGCAGTTACCAGAGCCTTCTAAAATGAGTCACAGGAGGGACAATGCAGTGAGAAACTCAAGAAGAATCAGGACTTCTGGATGCTTTCCAAACTGTTTAAAAATCATGTAAAACTCTGGTATACTTATATAAACCTTTACTCCACTTCCCACACTTTGAGGGATACAAGAATACTGCTGCAGGAGAACATAAGCAGGGAAATCTCAGATATTTCATGCAGCAATATTTTCACTGAAATGTCCCCTAGAGCAAGGGACATAAAGGAAAGAATAAACAAATGGGACATCATCCAAGTAAAAAGCTTCTACATGGCAAAAGAAAACGGTATTAAAATAAAAAGAGAACCAATCATATGGGAAAACACATTTGCCAATGATACCTCAGACAAGGGTTTGATCTCCAAAATACATAAAGAACTCACATGACTCCACTCTAAGAAGACAAACAACCCAATTAAAAAATGGGCAAAAACTTGAACAGACACTTCTCCAAGGAGAACATACAGAGGGTCTAGACACACATGAAAAGATGCTCAGTATTGCCAGCCATCAGAGAGATGCAAATTAAAACCACAATGAGGTACCACTTTACACCAGTCAGAATGGCCATTATAAACAAAGCAACAAACAACAAGTGTTGGAGAGGTTGTGGAGAAAAGGGAACCCTGGCACACTGTTGGTGGGAATGCAGACTGATACAACCACTATGGAAAACAGTATAGAATTTTCTCAGAAAACTAAAAATGGATCTGCCTTTTGACCCAGCAATTCCACTACTAGGATTATAACCTAAGAACCCTGAAACACCAATCCAAAAGAACCTATGCACCCCGATGTTCACAGCAGCACAATTCACATATAGCCAAGTGCTGGAAGCAACCTAGGTGCCCATTAGTAAATGAGTGGATCAAAAAACTATGGTACATTTACACAACGGAATTCTATGCAGCAGAAAGAAAGAAGGAGCTCCTACCCTTTGCAACAGCATGGATGGAACTGGAAAGCATTATGCTAAGCAAAATAAGCCAGGCAGTGAAAGACAAATACCACATGATCTCACCTTTAACAGGAACCTAATCAACAAAACAAACAAAGAAAGAAAATATAACCAAAGACACTGAAATAGACAACAGGCTGACAGTGACCAGAGCAGAGAGGGGAGGGAACTTCAGGGGAAAAGGGGAAGGGTTTGCAGGAACAAGTATAAAGGACACATGGACAATAACAAGGTTGAGGTGGAAACAGGAGGGAGGTTGGTTTGGCTGGGATTTGGGGCAGCAGTGGGGAGAAAATGTAATTGAACAACAATAAAGTAATTAAAAAATAAAATAAATAAAATCTCGTAGTGTGGGACCTACCAAAAAAAAAAAAAGAATATTGCTGCAGACCAGTCCTGAAACTCTGACGCAATAGGTGAATAGCTCTTGTCTGGAACACCTTCTCGTGGTTTCAAAGGCTACTTTCTGAAGAAAGGTGCTTTCCTGAGATCACTGCAGTCCTCCAGGGTTGGGAGTAGTGGGCGGAGGTTGAAGCTAGGCATTGGATGCTGAGCTTGCTAAGATTAATCGTGTCAGGTTAAATTAAATCAGGTTAAAATATCGTCATATATTTTCTTTCTTTTCCTCACTGACTTCCTCTGTCACAGCAGTAACATATACAACAAATACTTAAATACATCCAGAAAGGAACTCAAGCTTATTCCTCTAGGGCTGTTGCAGAATCTGTCTGCCTGAGAGGTGCA